>CM075297.1:2031172-2051172 GCA_037672795.1 Lagerstroemia speciosa | reverse complement strand
CGGTAGCAGCGTTGCTCGACCACGAAACCACGGTAGTGTGGTAGCAGCCCTGCTCCAGCACGGTAGAGTGGCTACCGCCTTGGCCGAGCACTGCTCAATCACTATAGTAGCCTTGCTCAGGCACTGCTCGATTACTACTGTGACATGCTCGATCACGGAAGCAGCCTTGGTCATGTGCTGCTCGATCACGGCAGCAGCCTTGGTCATGTGCTGCTCGATCACGGAAGCAGTCTTGGTCATGTGCTGCTCGATCCCTGCCATGCCTTGCATCCGCTAGGTAGCAGCAATGCTCGAGCAATGTTGTACCTTGCTCGAGCACGGTATCAACCTTGCTCGAGCACGGTAGCAGCATTGCTCGACCACAGCACCACGGTAGTGTGGCAGCAGCCCCGCTCCAGCATGGTAGATCGGCTGCTGCCTTGGTCGAGCACTGCTTGATCATGGTAGCAGCTTTGCTTGGGCACTGCTCGATCATTGCTGCGGCTTGCTCTATCACCGCAGTAGCCTTGCTCGAGCACTGATCGATCACTACTGTGGCTTGGTCGATCACGGTAGAAGCCTTGCTCTAGCACTACTCGATCACTACTGTGCCATGTTGTGGCTCCATAGCAGCAATGCTTGAGCATTGCCATGGCTTGATCGACCACGGTATCAGGCTTGCTTGAGCATGGTAGCACGGTAGCAGCCTTGCTCGACCACGGTACCACGGTAGCACTGCCGCAGCCCCGCTAGAGCAAAGTAGCGCGACTGCTGCCTTGGTCGAGCGTTGCTCGATCACGGTAGTAGCTTTGCTCGGGCACTGCTAAGGCTCACTCGATCACGGAAGCAGCCCTGGTCAAGTGTTCCTCGATGGCTGTCGTGCCTTGCATCAGCTCAGTAGCAGCCTTGCTCGAGCACTACTTCAGCCTTGCTCGATCACGGTGGTAGCCTTGCTCGCGCACTGCTCGATCACTGCTGTGGCTTGCTCGTTCACGGTAGCAGCCTTGCTCAAGCACCGATCGATCACTGATGTGGCTTGCTTGATCACGGTAGCAGCCTTGCTCAAGCACTGCTCAATTAGTGCCGTTTGTTGCTGCAGCTCGGTAGCAACGATTCTGGAGCAATCTAGGCTTGCTCAAGCACGGTAGCAGCCTTGCTCGACCACTATACCACGATAGCGCGGCAGCAGCCACGCTCCAGCATGGTAGCGGCTGCCGCCTTGGTCGAGCACTGCTCGCTCACGGTAGCTGCTTTGCTCGGGCACTGCTTGATCACTACTGTGGCTTGCTCGATCACTGAAGCAACCTTGGTTATGTGATGCTTGATCCCTGCCATGCCTTCCATCAGCTCGATAGCAGCAATGCTTAAGCAATGCCGTGTCTCGCTCGACCATGGTATCAGCCTTGCTTTAGCACGGTAGCACAGTAGTAGCCTTGCCTGACTACGATAGTACGGTAGTGCGGCTACCACCTTGGTCGAGCACTGCTCGATCACGGTAGCAGCTTTGCTCGGTCACTGCTCGATCACTATTGTGGCTTGCTCAATCACAAAACCAGCCTTGGTCGAGCGCTGCCGTGCGTTGCATCAGCTCGGTAGCAGCGTTGCTCGAGCGCTAATTTAGCCTACCTTGATCACGGTGGCAGCCTTGTTTGAGCACTGATCGATCACAGCTGTACCTTGCTCGATCACGGTGGCTGCCTTGCTTGAGCACTTCTCGATGACTGCTGTGGTTTGCTAGACCACGGTAGCAGCTTGCTAAAGCAATAATCGATAACTGCTGTGGCTTGCTAAATCACGGTAGCAGCCTTGCTCAAACACTGATTGATCACCACTTCAGCCTTGCTTAATCACGGTGGTTGCCTTGCTCGGGCACTGCTGTGGCTTGCTCGATCATGGTACCAGCCTTGCTCAAGCACCGATCGATCACAGTTATGGCTTGCTCGATGACGGCGGCTGCCTTGCTCAAGCACCTCTCGATCACTACTATGGTTTGCTAGACCACAGTAGCAACCTTGCTAAAGCACTTATCGATAACTGCTGTGGCTTGCCGGATCATGATAGTAACCTTGCTTAAACACTGATCGATCACTACCTCAGCCTTGCTCAATCACTGTGGCTGCCTTGCTCGAGCACTGCTCGATCACTACTATGGGTTGTTCGATCATGGTGGCAGCCTTGCTCAAGCGATGATTGGTCACTACTATGGCTTGCTTGATCACTGTAGCTGCCTTGCTCAAGCACTGATCGATCACTAGTGTGGCTTGCTCGATCACGGTAGCAACATTGCTCGGGCACTACTCGATCACCTTCGTGCTTTGCTGCAGCTCGGTAGCAGCAATGCTGTGGCTTGCTCGACCACGGTATCAGCCTTGCTCGAGCACGGTAGCTTGGTAGCATCCTTGCTCGAGCATGGTACCATAGTAGCAGTATAGCAGCCCCATTCAAGCACGGCAGCACGGCTGCTGCCTTGGTCAAGCACTGCTCGATCACGGCAACACCTTTGCTCGGGCATTGCGAGATCACCGCTGCGGCTTGCCCGATCACTAAAGCAGCCTTGGTCAAGCACTGCTCGATCATTGCGATGCCTTGCATCAGCTCGATAGCAGCCTTGCTCGAGCACTACTTCAGCCTTGCTCGATCATGGTGGCAGCCTTGATCCAGCACTGCTCGATCATTCCTGTGGCTTGCTCGATCACGGTGGCTGCCTTGCTTCAACACTGATCGATGATTGCTTCAGCCTTGCTAGATCACGATGGCTGCCTTGCTCGAGCACTTCTCGATCACTATTGTCGTTTGCTAGACCATGGTAATAGCCCTGCTAAAGCACTAATCGATAACTGCTGTGGCTTGCTGGATCACGGTCAGCCTTGCTTAATCATGGTGGCTGCCTTGCTCGGGCACTGCTAGATCGCTGCTATGGCTTGCTCAATCATGGCAACAGCCTTGCTCAAGCACTGACCGATCACAGCTGTGGCTTGCTTGATAACGGTGGCTGCCTTGCACCAGCACTGATCGATCACTGCTTCAGCCTTGCTCTATCACGGTGGCTGCCTTGCTCGAGCACTTCTCGATCGCTGCTGTGGCTCGCTAGACCACGGTAGCAGCCTTGGTAAAGCACTGATCGATAACTGCTGTGGCTTGCTGGATCACGGTAGGAGCCTTGCTTATCCACTGATTGATCACAACTTCAGCCTTGCTCAATCATGGTGGCTGCCTTGCTTAGGCACTGCTCGATCACTACTGTGGGTTGCTCAATCATGGTGGCAGCCTTGCTCGAGCATTGATCGATCACTACTGTGGCTTGCTCGATCACAGTAGCAGCCTTGCTCAAGCACTGATCGATCACTGCTGTGGCTTGCTCGATCACGGTTGCAGCATTGCTTAGGCACTGCTCGATTACCACCGTGCTTTGCTGCAGCTCAGTAGCAGCAATGCTTGAGCAATGCCGTGGCTTGCTCAACCACGGTAGAAACCGTGTTCCAGCGCGGTAGCATGGTAGACCCCTTGCTCGACCACAGTACCACGGTAGCACTGTAGCAGCCTCGTTCGAGCACGGTAGCACAGCTGCCGCCTTGGACGAGCACTGCTCGATCACGGTTGCACCTTTGCTCAGGCACTACGAGATCACTACTGTGGCTTGTTCGATCACGGAAGCAGCCTTGGTCGAGCACTGCTCGATCGTTGTGGTGCGTTGCATCAACTCGATAGCAACCTTGCTCGAGCACTGCTTCAGCATTGCTCGATCACGGTGGCAGCCTTGATCGGGCACTGCTTGATCACTGTTGTGGCTTGCTCTATCACGGTCGCAGCGTTGCTCAAGCACTAGTTGATCACTGCTATGGCTCGCTCGATCACGGTAGCAGCCTTGCTCCAGCACTGCTTGATCACTGCCGTGCCTTGCTGTAGCTCGGTGTAGTAGTGCTGGAGGAATGCTGTGGCTTGCTCGAGCACAGTAGCAGCCTTGCTAAACCACGGCACTGCAATCGCGCGGCAATAGCCCTGCTCCATCATAATAGCGCGGTTGCTAGCTTGGTCGAGTACTGCTCGATCACGGTAGTAACTTTGCTCGGGCAGTGATCGATCACTACTGCGCCTTGCTCGATCACGAAAGCAGCCTTGGTCATGCGCTACTCGATCGCTACCGTGCCTTGCATCAGCTCGGTAGCAGCCTTGCTTGAGCACTACTTCAGCCTTGCTCGATCATGGTGGCTGCCTTGCTTGGGCACTGCTCGATCAATGTTGCGGTTTGCTCAATCAATGTTGCGGTTTGCTCGATCACTGATCGATCACTACCGTGGCTTGCTCAATTACTATAGCAGTCTAGCTCCAGCAGTGCTTATCACTACCGTGCCTTGCTATAGCTCGATAGCAGCAATGCTTGAGCAATGTCGTGGCTTGCTCGACCATGGTATCGTCCATGCTCGAGCACGGCAGCACGGTAGCAGCCTTGCTGGCCCACGGTACCACAATAGCGTGGCAGCAGCCCCGCTATAGCACGGTAGCGCTACTACCACCTTGGTCGAGCACTGCTCGATGACGGTAGCAGCTTTGCTCGGGCACTACACGATCACTGCTGTGGTTGCTCGATTAGGGACGCAGCCCTTGCCAAGGGCCGCTCGATTGCTGTCGTGCCTTGCATCAGCTCGGTAGCAGCATTGCCCGAGCACTGCTCCAGCATTGCTCAATCATGGTGGATTCCTTGCTCGGGACTGGTCGAGCACTGCCGTGGTTTGCTTGACCATGGTAGCAGGCTTGCTCAAGCATTGATCGATCACTGCTACAGCTTGCTTGATCATGGGAGCAGCCTTGCTCAAGCATTGCTCGATCACTGCCATGCCTTGCTGCAGCTCGGTAGCAGCAATGCTTGAGATATGTCGTGGCTTGCTCGACCATGGTATCAGCCTTGCTCGAACACGGTAGCACGGCTAGCAGCCATGCTCGACCATGGCACCACAGTAGCGCGGCAGCAGCCCCACTGCTGCATGGTTGCAGCTTTGCTCTGGCACTGCTCGCTGACTGCTGTGGCTTGCTCAATCATGGAAGCTGCCTTGGTCAGGTGCTAATCGATCACTACTGTGGCTTGCTCGACCACTGTAGCAGCCTTGCTCAAGCGCTGCTCGATCATCGCTGTGCCTCGTCGCAGCTCGGTAGTAGCAATGTCGTGGCTTGCTAGACCAAGTCTCAGCCTTGCCCGAGCACGGTAGCATGGTAGCAGCATTGCTCGATCACGGTAGCACGGCTACTGCCTTGGTCGAGCACTAATAGATCATGGTAGTAGCTTTGCTCGGGCACTGCTCTATCATTGCTATGGCTTGCTCGATCACGGAAGCAGTGTTGGTCATGCGCTGCTCGATCACTGCCGTGTCTTGCATCAGCTATGTAGCAGGCTTGCTCGAGCACTCCTTTAGCCTTGCTCGATCATGGTTGCTGCCTTGCTCGGGCACTACTCGATCCGTACTATGGTTTGCTCAATCACAGGGGCAGCCTTGCATAAGCCCTGTTCGATCACTGTTGTGGCTTGCTTGATCACGGCAGCAGCCTTGCACAAGCATTGCTCGATCACTATTGTGGCTTGCTCGATCACAGTCGGAGCCTTGCTTAAGCACTAATCGATCACTGCTGTGCTTGCCCGATCACGGTAGCAGCCTTGTTCAAGCACTGTTGAATCACTGCCGTGCCCTGCTGCAGCACGATAGCAGCCTTGCTCAAGTACTGCCGAATCACTGCAGTGCCTTGCTGCAGCTTGGTAGCAGCAACGATGGAGCAATGTTGTGGCTTGCTCGACCACGGTATCAGCCTTGCTCGAGCATGGTAGCATGGTTAATAGCCTTACTTTACCACTGTACCACGGTAGTGCGACAGCAACAAAGCTCCAGCACTGCAGTAGCTTTGCTTGGGCACTGCTCGATCACTGTTGTGGCTTGCCCGATCATGGAACCCGCCTTGGTCAAGTGCGGCTTCCTCACTGCTGTGCCTTTCATCAACTCGGTAGTAGGCTTGCTCGAGACTGCTCAGCCCTGCTCGATCACGGTGGCAGCCTTGCTCGAGCACTGCAGCAGCTTCCTCGATCAGGGTAGCAGCCTTCCTCAAGCACTGATCGATCACTACTGCAACTTGCTCTATCATGGTAGCAGCCTTGCTCAAGCACTGCTCGATCACTGTCGTGCCTTGCTGTAGCTCGGTAGCAGCAATGCTTGAGCAATGTCGTGGCTTACTCTACCACGGTATCAGCCTTGCTCGAACACGGTAGCACGATAACAGCCTTGCACGACCACGGTAACACGGTAGCGAGGCAACAGCCCCGCTCTAGCACGGGAACGTGGCTGTCGCCTTGGTCGAGCACTGCTCGATCACGGTAGCAGCTTCGCTCAGGCAATGCTTGATCACTACTGTGGCTTGCTCGATCACAGAAGCAGCCTTGGTCGAGTGCTGCCGTGCCTTGCATTAGCTCGGTAGCAGCCTTGCTCGAGCACTACTTCAGCCTTGCTCGATCACGGTGGGTGCCTTGCTGGGGCATTGCTCGAACACTATTATGGTTTGCTCGATCACGGTGGCAGCCTTGCTCGAACACTGCTCGATCACTGGTGTGGCTTGCTCGATCACGGTCGCAGCCTTGCTCAAGCATTGATCGATATCACTGCTGTAGCTTGCTCGAACACGGTAGCAGCTTTGCCCGGCCACTACTCGAACACTGCGGTGGCTTGCTCGGTCACGGAAGCCGCCTTGCTCAAGCACAGTCCGATTGCTGCCGTGCGTTGCATCAGCTCGATCGTAGCCTTGCTGGAGCACTGCTTCAGCCTTGCTCGAACACGGTGGCTGCCTTGCTCGGGCACTGCTCGAGCACGACTGTGCCTTGCTCAATCATGGTAGTAGCCTTGCTCAGGCACTGATCGATCACTGCTGTGGCTTGCTCGATCACAGTAGCAGCCTTGCTCAAGCACTGACCGATCACTCTTGTGGCTTGCTCGATCACGGTAGTAGCCTTACTGAAGCACTGCTCAATCACTACCGTGCCTTGCTGCAGCTCGGTAGCAGCAATGCTTGAGCATTGCCGTGGCTTGCTCGACCACGGTATCAACCTTTCTCGAGTACGGCAGCACGGTTAACAACCTTGCTCGACCATGGTACCATGGTAGCGCAGTAGCAGCCCCGCTCCAGCAGGGTAGCAGCTTTGCTCGAGCACTGCTCGATCACTATTGTCGCTTGCTCGATCACTGATGCCGCCTTGGTCAAGCGCGGCTCGATGGCTGCCGTGCGTTGCAATTGCTTGGTCGCAGCCTTGCTCGAGCACCGCTTCAGCCTTGCTCGATCACGGTGGTAGCTTTGCTTGGACACTGCTCGATCACTACTGTGGCTTGCTCGATCACGGTAGCAGCCTTGGTCAAGCACTGCTGGATCGCTACCGTGCCTTGCATCAGTTTGGTATAAACCTTGCTCGAGCACTGCTTCAGCCTTGCTCGATCACGGTGGCAACCTTGCTCGGGCACTGCTTGAACACTGCTGTGGCTTGCTTGATCACGGTAGCAGCCTTGCTAAAACACTAATTAGTCACTGCTGTGGCTTGGTCGATCATGGTGGCTGCCTTGCTCAGGCACTGTTGTGGCTTGCTCGATCACGATGACTGCCTTGCTCATGCACTGATCGATCACTGCTTCAGCCTTGCTAAACCACGGTGGCTGCCTTGCTCGATCACTGCGGTGGTTTGCTCGATCATGATAGCAGCCTTGCTCAAGCACTGGTCGATAACTGCTGTGGCTTGCTCGGTCACCATAGCGGCCTTGCTCAAACACCGATCGATCACTGCTTCAGCCTTGCTCGATCACGTGGCTGTGTTGGTAAGGCACTACTCGATCACTGCTGTGGCTTGCTCGATCACGGTAGCAGTGTTGCTCCAACACTGATCGATCACCACTGTGGTTTGCTCGATTACGGTAGCAGCCTTGCTCAAGCACTGATCGATCACTACTGTGGCTTGCTCCATCATGGTAGCAGCCTTGCTCAGGCACTGCTCGATCACTACCAAGCCTTGCTGCAGCACGGTAGCAGCAATGATTCAGCAATGTCGTGGCTTGTTCGTCCATGGTATCAGCCTTGCTCGAGCATGGCAGCACGGTAGCAGCCTTGCTCGACCATGGTACCACGTTAGCATTGTAGCAGCCGCGTTCAAGCACGGTAGCACGACTGCTGCCTTGGTCGAGCACTGCTCGGTCACAGCAGCAGCTTTGCTCGAGCAATGCTAGATCACTGCTGTGGCTTCCTCGATCACGGAAGCAGCCTTGGTCTAGCACTGCTCGATCGCTACCGTGCCTTTCATCTGCTCGGTAGCAGCCTTGCTCGAGCACTGCTTCAGCCTTGCTCGATCACAGTGGCAGCCTTGCTTGGGCACTGCTCGATCACTACTGTGGCTTGCTCGATCGCAGTAGCAGCCTTCCTCAAGCACTGATCGATCACTGGTATGGCTTACTCGATCACAGTAGTAGCCTTGCTCAAGCACTGCTTGATCCCTGCCGTGCCTTGCTGCAGCTCGGTAACAGCAGTGCTGGAGCAATGCTGTGGCTTGCTCGACCATGGTATCAGCCTTGCTCGAGCACAGTAGCAGCCTTCCTAGACCACGGTACCATGGTTGCTCGGCAGCAGTCCCGCTCCAGCACAGTAGCACGGCTGCCGCCTTGGTCGAGCAGTGCTCGATCACGGTAGCAACTTTGCTCAGGCACTGCTCAGTCACTGTTGTGCCTTGCTCGATCATGGTGGCTGCCTTGCTCGGGCACTGCTTAATCACTGCTGTGGTTTGCTCGATTACGGTAGCAGCCTTGCTCAAGCACTGATCGATCATTGCTGTGGCTTGCTCGATCAGAGTGGCTGCCTTGCTCGGGCACTGCTATGGTTTGCTCGATCATGGTAGCAGCCTTTCTCAAGCACTCATCGATCACTATTGTGGCTTACTCGATCACGGTAGCAGCCTTGCTCAAGCACTGATCGATCACTGCTGTGGCTTGCTCGATCACGATAGCGGCCTCTCTCAAGCACTGCTCGATCACTACCGTGCCTTGCTGCAGCTCGGTAGCAGCAATGCTTGAACAATGCCGCGGCTTGCCCAAGCACCGTAGCACAGTAGCAGCCTTACTCAACCACAGTACCACGGTAGCGCTGCAGCAGCCCTGCTTGAGCACGGTAGCACGGCTGCCGCTTTGGTTGATCACTGCTCGATCACGATAGCAGCTTTGCTCGGGCACTGATAGATCACTGCTATGGCTTGCTCGATCACGGAAGCAGCCTTTGTCCAGCGCCGCTTGATCACTGTCTTCCCTTGCATCAGCTTGATAGCACCCTTACTTGAGCGCTAATTCAGCCTTGCTTGATCACGGTGGCAGCCTTGCTCAAGAACTGATCGATGACTGCTGTGGCTCGCTCGATCACGGAAGCAGCCTTGGTCAAGCGCTCCTCGATCGCTGCCGTGCCTTGCCCAATGCTCTAATGTGGGCTTTGCGCGATGCTCTAATGATTCACGATAACTTGACGGATGGCACGGCCATCGTGCCGGTGACGCATTAGTCATATTTCTGCCTTATCAACTTTCGATGGTAGGATAGTGGCCTACTGTTAGCACCCTAATGCTCGGACACATATACCGGCTGGGATGCTAAGTCCCTCAGTGGCATACCAGCCATGCTATGTGCTAGAGGGAAAATTGTGGTTCAGGCATGTGGCGGCGCTACAGGTTCCATCGACGAGAATCTGCTGTAAAATTCCCTCGAAGCAATATCACCTACTACAGAAGCAAGAACTTAAAATAAGCTTTTTAGGGGGGCATGTGGTCTCAGCCTCCCTTAGTACCAAGGCGAAGGGCGTGGACGCACATCCATGGTAACATGCTGGGATATGCTCGTGTGCGCAATGGCACGAGTGTGGTACCATGTGGCAATGAATGATCATCACGGAGATCGATCGGGATCAATCACAATGCAGGATGCTCGATCAAAGGATCGTTGGGTGTCACGATCCACTGCCTGGAATCCATAGCGGTGTTGCTCTATCAGGTATTCGGTTTGTTGCTCGATCATTGATCTACTGACGGCTTGGGTGATGTTCGATCAGATGCTCGGTCAGTGCTCGAGCAAGCCTCGTGGCGGATATCGCAGCACGCTAGCACAAGGGGCACTCTACTATGCTGGTGATCTTGTGGCGGGATGCAGTAGCGTGCTAGCACTAGCAGCATGCTATGTCGCTGGCAAGCTTGTAGCAGATACCGTGGCGGGATACCATGGCGTGCTAGCGCTAGTAGCACGCTACATCGCTGGCGAGCTGATAGCTGGATACCGTGGCAGAGACTGTGGCACGCTACTGCTGAGCACGCTCTCTGCGGCGACGGTGGGCAACATGTTGCTAGCTACGTGAGCACATGCTAGAAGCAGACCTAGCAACGGTGGCTGAACCATGGGCACATGCTCGGTGCATGTGACCCAACTGAGTGTGGGTGGCACTCAGGTGGACCCGAAGGACCATGACGGTGTGGACCATCGGATGGCGGTTGACCTGTTGACCAAAGCTACTTTGACTAGGCAGTTACCCAATCATGAAGCAGTTACCTGGCAGTTTTCTTTGTCTTGTAACTTCTCTGGCAGTTGTGCTTGTGTCTGATTGGTTGGGAATTTCAGGTCCCTGTTTTAAGTATGTAATTCGGCCATTGTTGGCAGAATATAGAACACAAGACATACTCAGTGTGAGTGACGAGCAGAGTTGGGATTCTCTAGTTCGGGTGAGTGCTCTTGTATCACGCGATTTGGGAGTGCTTGAGTTAGGGTTTTGTTTCAGACTCATGTATCCAATTTTGTAATGGAAGAGTTATGATTTCCCTTACCCGTGTTGCTCGTTTCTGATCATTGTTGCTTAACCTCAATTGATCAATCTTGATTTGTGTGTTGGTTCGGTTGGCTAAGGGCGCTGTGGTCGCTTAGCACCATCACGAAGCGGGAAAATTGGGAGTTATTTTTGGCCCTGTGGCTGTTGGTGTCAGAGCATGGTTCAGTGCGGATTCGAGGATTCTGCAACAAATTTTGGCATCCCTGATTGATGCTGCGCATGGATGCGCTTAGGGAACAAGTTTTTGCTCTTGAAGCGACCCTCGGTGATCTGGCTTCGGCGGACGGAACGGTGGCAGATGTGCTGACGTTGTTGCGGGCAAAAGTGACTTAAATGAAGGAGGATGTTATTCTCCTACGGCGAGCACTCGCCAGTGGTGTGGCAGAGCCTGAGGGATCGCGAGCCAAAGTGAAGGTGCTGGAACTGAAAGCCTTCAATGGCACTAGGAGTTCCAAGGATCTGGAGAACTTCTTATGGGACATGGAGCACTAGTTAGATGCTGCTCGTATTCCTAAAGGCGAGAGATTCTTGGTAGCAGTAATGTACTTATCGGGGGATGCAAAACTGTGGTGGCGGACCCGTGAGCAAGATGTGGAATCTGGCGGGCGACCACAACGCAAAGACTGGTCATCTCTGAAGTGGGAATTGAAGGAGCAGTTTCTCCCCCACTAACTCCTCGTCGGCTGCTCGTGAGGCACTGTGCAACCTCAAACAGACAGGTTTGATTCCAGACTATGTTAAGGAATTTAGTTCCTTGATGCTGGACGTGACAGGCATGTCGGAAGTGGACAAATTATTCAACTTCATGCGGGGTTTGAAGTCATGGGCACAATTGGAACTTCGAAGGCAGGGAGTGCGGGATCTCCCCACTGCCATGGCAAAGGCAGATGCGTTAATCAATTTGCAGGTGTCTAAGGCTGATGATGGCAAGTCAAAGAAGGATGGCAAATCGAAAGACAAAGCTTCGAAGGGTGGCAAGCCTACTGGAAAGTCTGATAAGGCAAAGAAGCCGTCAAAGGGTGAGAAAGGCAAGGAAAAGACTTCCAGTTCCAACACGAAATGGAAGGATCCAAAGAAGCACCCTGGCTATATCATTTGCAACGGACCACACCGTGCCCAAGACTGTCCCAAGAAGGAGAAACTCTCGGCGTTGGTGAATCAGTCAGATGATTTTGATGATGGTGGGAACAGAACGAAGGTGGTCCCTTTGCAAATTCTCAGTGCTATTCGTGCTGGGAAGAAGACACGCTCTGGAAGCGGATTGACCTATGTCCCGATGGAGCTGAACTCTTGGGAGATTGTGGCGATGGTAGACACTGGTGCCACACACAACTTCGTGTCTGACTGAGTTGTGAATACTCTGGGATTGTGCGTGAAGAAGCAGAATCACCGCATTAAGGCAGTGAATTCCTAGAGTTGACCAATCCTGGGCATGGCGAAGGATGTGCGAGTTCGGACCGGTGAATGGACTAGACTTCTGGATGTCATGGCCATTCCTATGGATGACTTTGACGTGATACTGGGTAATGATTTCTTTGAGTGTGCTAATGTAGCCGTTCACCCGAATCTATCTGGATTGATGATCGCAGATCCAAAGAAGCCTTGTTTTGTGCAAGGGTTCAAGGAATTAAACTAGTCGGAGAGGATTCCTGTCAAGAATGTCTCAGCTATGCAATTGGCCAAAGGGTGGAAGAAAGGTCATCTAACCTACCTGGCTGTGATGTATACTGTGGAACTAGAGGAACGTGTAGATACCAGGGTTCCAGAGCAAGTGGAAGCATTCTTGGGCAAGTTCAAGGATGTGATGCCCAAAGAGTAACCTAAGGGCTTACCACCAAGGCGAGCGGTAGACCACAAGATCCAGTTGATGCCAGGCACGAAGCCTCCTACCCTGGCTCCCTACCGAATGTCGCCTAAAGAACTGGAAGAGTTGCAATTGCAACTCACGGAGTTGTTGGACTCGGGGAAGATTCAGCCCTTAAAAGCTCCTTATGGTGCTCCTGTGTTGTTTTAGGGAAAGCAGGATGGATCTCTATGGTTGTGCATAGATTACCGTGGGCTGAACAAGGTGACCATCAAAAACAAGTATCCGGTGCCCCTGATTGCAGATTTGTTCAATCGTCTCTGTGGAGCAGAGTACTTCACAAAGTTGGACTTATGCTTGGGTTATTGGCAAATCCGCATTGCTGAAGGAGATGAGGCAAAAACAGCAATGGTAACACGTTATGGCTCCTATGAATTCTTAGTCATGCCATTTGGCTTGACGAATGCTCCAGCTACTTTTTGTAATTTGATGAATGATGTATTTCATGATATGCTAGACAAATTCGTAGTTGTGTATTTGGATGACATTGTTGTGTATAGTCGGTCCTTTGAGGACCACATAGAACACTTGCGTTTAGTGTTCCAGCATCTCAGGGAGAACAACCTGTTCGTGAAGAAGGAAAAATGCGAATTTTGCATCAAGAAAATAAAATTCCTTGGCCACATTGTGGGTGATGGCACTGTGCGGATGGACCCCAAAAAGTCCAAGCAATAAAGGAGTAGCCTGCTCCTACCAAGGTCAGCGAGCTTCGATGTTTCCTAGGTTTGGCAAACTACTACAGAAAGTTCATCAAGGGATACTCAAAGAAGGTGTCCCCGCTAACCAACCTGCTACAGAAAAACCACACATGGACTTGGGATGGCCCATGTCAGGAAGCCTTTGAGGGGCTAAAGTCCATAATCGTAGCCGAGCCTGTTCTGAAGTTGCTGGACTTTGACAAGCCGTTTGAAGTCCATACAGATGCATCCGATCTTGCCATAGGCGGGGTGTTGGTGCAAGAAGGACACCCAGTAGCATTTGAGAGCTGGAAGTTGAATCCAGCTGAACAGCGCTACTCGGCACATGAGAAGGAAATGCTAGCGGTGGTGCACTACTTGCGTGTATGGCAGGTATATTTGCTTGGAACCTCATTCCTTGCTAAAACTGACAATATTGCCAACACATCCTTCAAGACACAAAAGAAGCTGTCTCCTAGATAGGCACAGTGGCAAGAGTTCCTGGCGAAGTACCACTTTGAGTGGGAACACAGACTCGGCCGTCACAATATTGTGGCGGATGCATTGAGTAGGAAGGCGGTGGAAACTGTGGCGGCGTTGCACCAAATTGAATCTGGCTTCGCTAACAAATTGAAGGATCAGGCGAAGGAGGATCGGCTATACCAGAAGCTGGTGGCACAGGTGCAAGATGGTACCATTAGACGGTACTGGTTGGAGGATGTGTTGCTGTACGCGAAGGGTGGTCGTGTGTTTGTCCCTAGCGGAGGGGGACTTCGATCTCAGTTGGTGCGTGAGCACCATGACGCGCAGTGGGCTGGGCACCTGGGCCGGGAGAGGATGTTGGTGTTGCTGTCACGCTCATACTACTGGCCAAAGATGGAGGAGGAGATTGAACTCTTCGTGAAGACTTGTCTTGTCTGCCAGCAAGACAAGGTGGAGAGGCGTGCTGAGGCAAGGCTGCTGCAGCCCCTGTCCATACCGGAGAAACCTTGGGTTTTGGTTTCAATGGATTTTGTAAGTGGGTTTCCTAAAGTGAAAGGATTTGATGCCATAATGGTTGTGATGGACAGGTTTTCAAAGTATGGAGTCTTCAGGCCTGTACCTAAGGACTACACGACAAAGATTGCGACGGAAGAGTTCTACCGCAGTGTGGTGAAGCTATTTGGACTCCCAATGGACATTATCAGCGACAGGGATGCACGGTTCACTGGGAGATTCTGGACCCGTCTCTTCAACTTGATGGGCACAGAATTGAAATTCTCAACAGCCAACTACCCACAGACAGACAGATAGACTGAGAGGATGAACCAATTGTTGGAGGAGTATCTCAGGCATTATGTGACAGCGAGTCAAAGGAACTGGCTTGACTTGCTGGACACCGCGCAATTCTGCGACAATCTGCACCGCTCCTCATCAACGGGTTTCAGTTCGTTTGAGCTCGCTATGGGCTATCAGCCAATGACCCCTAGCGAGATTGCTCTACAAAAGAAGGAAGGCACAAGTCCTGCGGCGTACCGGTTTGCAAGGAACAAGCAAGAGATGCTTGAGGAAGCCCAGGACAACCTTGTAAAAGCAGTTCGTTGTATGAAGAAGTACGCGAACAAGGGGCGGAGACCCCACGAGTTTCAGGTTGGAGACAAAGTGATGCTGAAACTCACGCCCCAGATTTGGAAGAAAGTGACTAGCAAGTGATGGCACAAGGGTCTGATCCAGAGATATGATGGACCATTCGAGATAGTGAAGCAGATCGGAGCTGTTGCCTATCGGCTGGCACTACCAGAGACGATGAAGATTGATCCCACTTTCCATGTCAGTTTCCTTAAGCCTTACCACGAGGATGATGATCCGGAGCGCTCAAAACCAAAACGCGCTCCCTTGACTATGATGAAGGAACTAGAGAAGGAAGTTGACTGAGTGCTGGACCACGGAGTGTTGGGTCACAGCAAGAAGAATCAGAGGACCGAGTACTTGGTCTCATGGAAGGATCGACCTATGTCAGAAGCAAGCTGTGAGAAGGAGGCTATGCTTTGGTAGTTCAAGGAGAAAATTCAAGAGTATCTTTGGTCTGTTCTGATGAGGGTGTCGGCTTCTTCTAGTGTGGGTGGTTTGTTAGCCTCCTAATGCTCGGACACGTATACCGGCTGGGATGCTAAGTCCCTCAGTGGCATACCAGCCATGCAATGTACTAGAGGGAAAACTGTCGTTCAGGCATGTGGCGGCACTACAGGTTCTAGCGATGGGAATCTGGTGTAAAATTCCCTGGAAGCAATATCACCTGCTACGGATGGCAAGAACTTAAAATAAGCTCTTTAGGGGGGTATGTGGTGTCAGCCTCCCTCAGTACCAAGATGAAGGGTGTGGGCACACATCCATTGTAACATACTAGGATATGCTCGTGCGCGCAATGGCATGAGCGTGGTACCATGTGGCGATGGATGATCATCACGGTGATCGATTGGGATCGATCATGCAGAGGGATGCTCGATCAGAGGATCGTTGGGTGTCACAATCCACTGTTGGAATCCATGGCGGTGTTGCTAGATCAGGTATTTGGTTTGTCGCTCGATCATTGATCTACTGACGGCTTGGGTGATGTTCGATCAGGTGCTCAGCCAGTGCTCGAGCAAGCCTCGTGGCGGATATCGTAGCATGCTAGCACAAGGGGCACGCTACTATGCTGGTGATCTCGTGGCGGTATGCCGAAGCATTCTAGCGCTAGTAGCATGCTATGTCGCTGGCAAGCTTGTAGCAGATATCGTGGCGGGATACCGTAGCGTGCTAGCGCTAGTAGCACGCTACGTCGCTGGCGAGCTGATAGCTGGATACCATGGCAGAGACTGTGGCATGCTACTGCTGAGCACGCTACTATGTGGCGACGGTGGGCAATATGTTGCTAGCTACATGACCACTTGCTAGGAGCAAACCTAGCGATGGTGGTTGAACCATGGGCACATGCTTGGTGCATATGACCCAACTAAATGTGGGTGGCACTCATATGAACCTAAAGGACCATGACGGTGCAGACCATCGGATGGCGGTTGACCTGTTGACCAAAACTACTTTCACCAGGCGGTTACCCAATCATGAAGCAGTTTACCTGGAAGTTTTCTTTGTCTTGTAACTTCTCTGGCAGTTGTGCTTGTGTCTGATTGGTTGGGAATTTCGGGTCCCTGTTTTAAGTATGTAATTCAGCCATTGTTGGCAGAATACAGAACACAGGACATACTCAGTGTGAGTACCGAACAGAGTTGCGATTCTATGGTTCGTGTGAGTGCTCTTGTACACGGGATTTGGGAGTGCTTGAGTAAGGGTTTTGTTTCAGACTCGTGTATCCAATTTTGTAATGGAATAGTTATGATTTCCCTTACCTGTGTTGCTCATTTCTGATCATTGTTGCTTAGCCTCGATTGATCGATCTTGATTCTTGTGTTGGTTCGGTTGGCTAAGGGCGCTGTGGTCGCTTAGCACCATCACAGAGCGGGAAAATTGGGAGTGATTTTCGACCCTGTGACACCTATTGTCACGGGGCCAAGGGAGCTACCCGAATACCACTCGAGTACCTTGGTACCGCTAGGTGTCAACAGCTCGCTCTGCTGACTAGCCACAAAATTTCCACACAACCGAGGCTCACCAGCCTAGAGTCAATCAAAGCACAAAGAAGAGGTTGGGAAAAACTAAATTGTATTATATCACAATAAGTATAAAAAAACCCAACTACAAACTTTGGTCGAGTATATGCCTCACAGTCCCGACTGCTTGCACTCCTCACTTGGCTTCTCACAATACAGACTCAGCATTCACACTCTCCGCTCATTGTGCCCCTCGTGCCCTCAATTGTTTGCTCTCCCTCTTGTGAGTGAATGTCTAGCTCTCCTCAAACGAATGACTCTCCCTCAAGTGCCTTACTCAAATGAGAGTCCACGCCTATTTATACACGATGCCCACCAAGCAAATATGCCAGGTAATCTAGACATTCCTGAACGACAAGTCTATCCAAGGTGGTTGACCAATCGCCATCAAGACTTTCCATGTGTGCTGGGAATATTCTTCTCCTGAGATTCCTCTTGCCATGTTGGATCCCTGATCCTTGCAAGCTTCCCAATCTGGCACACCAAGCTTCTATGGATACAGCTGATTCTCCTCCTCAGAATCCGCTTGCCCTGTTGGATTCCCCGATCCTTGGTCAACTTCCATATCTGGCGTGCTTGACTTCCATAAGTGGCTTCTATGTGTATCCATGATTGCCTCCCCCAATCATGGATGGATTGGATCCATGCCATGACTCCTGCTGCTCCCAATTAGGCAGGTTGTGGTCCAGGGACTTGATTGATCCTTCCACTGTGGCCGCATCTGCTCCATGGAACGCTGCGAAGCACTCCATAGCATTCGTAGCACGTATCCTAGGAGATAGCCTTTGGGCTCCATCCCTTCCCGTGTGCCTGCAACCATAGTCATGATCGAGAACCCGTCTCATGATCAAGTACCATCACAGTGCCTTACTTGAGCAGTTACGTGCATCGCGATCCAGCACCTCGACACTTAGTTGATAACGTGCCCACCCAGCACGTTGCCCGCTACCATGACTCCAAGGCAAGCTCATGGTAGAGGGGTCTTGGGATACCACCTCAGGGTCTAACAAACCTCCCACACCAGAAGTGGTCGCACCCTCGTCGACTTTGCTGCGTGGTATGCCACTAAGACCTTGACGTACCTCTCAACGTCTTCTGACATCCTAGGCCATGTACATGACCTTGAGAGCAGTGCCAGCATGCACTCCCGCCCTCGATGTCCAGTCCCTTGGTTGTCATGGCACTCCTCCATGAGTCTACGATGTAGTCCCCCTCCGCAAGGAACATATAGGCGACCACCCTTCCCATAGAGTAGCCCATCTTTGAGCTGATAGCATCGCACCGTGCCATCCTTTACCTACTCCACCAAGAGCTAGTAACCCTGATTCTGTTGCACCGCGGCCCAGATGTCCTACAAGAAATCTGAAGTTCGATGGGAGATGGCACCAAATCTCTCCCTCTTATGTGCTGAGTAGCGCTGCTCCACAAGCTTCAGCTTCCGGCTTGCAACAGAGTGCTCGTCCGATACGAGCGCACCTCCAACTGCACAGTCACCATGTGCTTTGGAAGGCTTCTCCAAGTTAGGAAGCCCGAGTACCCGCGCCTTCAGCATGGCTTTCTCCACCTCGTGGTCCACCGCCCTCCGTGTTAGTGACCTGCTGGCAGCTCTTCAGGCATCACACCCTGAAGACTCCCACGTACCTTGGCGCTCTCCGAAGGTACCGCTGCCTCCGGTTAACACCTTGTGCCCCACTCCACCTACATCCGCCAAATAGGTGGGGCAACCCTTCTTCCCCCCTCGTGCTACCCGCATGGCAGGCACTGTTTCTATTGTAATCCCCTTGTTGCGACTGAAACCTTTGTATCCTTGAACAAAGCATGGGTGTTGCGGATCGCCAATCACGAATCCCCCGAGGTGCATGGAGACTGCAACCAAGGCCTCCACAAAGAAGTTGTTCCCAAGAACCAGGTCATAGTCATCCAATGGGACAACCATGACTTCAAGGCTTCCCTCCCAAGACTCCATCTTGATGGGAACTCCCTTAGCCAAGCCACCTATTGGCTGGTTCTTCGAGTTGACTGCCTTCAACTCGGAATTGTGCCGCTCCACTTTCAGCCCAAGTGGTTGCACCATCCTATCCGACACGAATGTGTTGGACGCTCCTGTGTGTACCTGTACCAATGCTGACACTTTTCAACCATTGAGTAGCACGTCCACAAACAATAGTCCATATGCAGCCTTTCGGCGATCAGAACGAAGTGTGCCTAGCACCTGCAACGTAGAGGCATGTACCACTACCTCTTCATCTGAGTCTTGATCCACCAACACCGAGAGCTTCTCCCGCTTCAGGCAATCCTTGCTTTGTGGGGAGCGTTGCAAATGAAGCAACCGGGATGAGTCCAAGGTCCTTCAAGGAGCCATTTCCCTCATTCTCCTTCTCCTTCCCTTTGTCCTCACGAGTAAGCTTGCTCTTACCCTTGCCATTCCTTCCCTTGGCCATGGACTTGGACACCTTGTCCTTGTCCTCGCCTTGAGCCTCCTCCACCCCGTCCTCAACCTGAGTGTTGCGCAAGTCAAGCGCATCAGCTGCTACTAGAGCCGTTGGAAGGTCCTTCACACCTTGGTGTCTGAGCTCCAGTTGAGCCCAGGGCTGCAGAACCTTCAGAAACATATATAGCTTATCCGTCTCTGACATGTCCATCACGTCAAGCATCAATAAGCTGAACTGCTTGACATATTCCCGCACCGAGCTGTCTGCTTCAACTTCTCGAGTGCGTCCCGAGCCACCCACGCCGTGTTGCTCGGTAGGAATTGCTTTTTCAATTCCTACTTCAGCACTTCCCATGTCTCAATACGTGGTCGCCCAGCACTGAGTGCATCTTGGACCCGTGTCCTCCACCATAGCTTAGCATCATTTGCCAAGTACATGTGGTCATCATGACCTTATTCGCTTCTGGGACCTTCGCAGCATCGAAGTACGTCTCCATGTCCCAAAGGAAGTTCTCCAACTCCTTCGAATGCCTTGGGCTTGGGGATCTTCACCTTCCACC
>CM075297.1:2016172-2026172 GCA_037672795.1 Lagerstroemia speciosa | reverse complement strand
GAGATTTTGTGGCTGGTTAGCAGAGCGAGCTGTTGACGCCTAGCGGTACCAAGGTACTCGAGCGGTATTCGGGTAGCGCCCTTGGCCCCGTGACAACTGGTATCAGAGCCCGAGGATACCAAGGAATTGGTATCAGAGCCCGAGGATACCAAGGAATTGGTATCAGAGCCTAAAGGTTGGTAGCAAGGAGTTGGTATCAATCCCCGGTTTCCGCGAAATTACAACCGTGACGACTCGATCAATGGAGGCACTGCTGGAGCGAATGGTGGCCTTGGAGAGGCAAGTTGCTGCAGTCACAGAAGGTGCACCCTTGATGAGAGCTGTGCATGAGCGCATCCTTGCTCTCGAAGAGAATGTCGGAGAGGGCGATGACCTTGGTGGGACACTAACAGACCTTGTGAAGGTCCTGGTCTCCGAAGTCGCTGCCTTGCGAGATGATGTGGTCTTGATCAAGCGACAACTGGCTACTCAGGGAGTAGCATCGGGGAGCGAGACTCGGCGGAAGGTGAAGATCCCCGAGCCCAAGGCATTCGAAGGTACTCGGAGTTTGAAGGAGTTGGAGAACTTCCTTTGGGACATGGAGATGTACTTCGATGCTGCGAAGGTCCCAGAAGCGGATAAGGTCATGGTTACCACCATGTACTTGGCGAATGATGCAAAGTTATGGTGGCGGACACGGGTCCAGGATGCACTCAGTGCTGGTAGACCACGTATTGAGACGTGGGAAGCGCTGAAGCAGGAATTGAAAGAGCAATTCCTACCAAGCAACACGGCATGGGTGGCTCGGGACGCACTTGGGAAGCTGAAGCAGACCAGCTCGGTGCGGGAATATGTCAAGCAGTTCAGCTTATTGATGCTTGACGTGATGGACATGTCAGAGACGGATAAGCTGTATACGTTTCTGAAGGGTCTGCAGCCATGGGCTCAACTGGAGCTCAGACGCCAAGGTGTCAAGGACCTTCCAACGGCCCTAGCAGCGGCTGATGCGTTGCTCGACTTGCGCAACACTCCTGTTGAAGACGGGGTGGAGGAGGTGCAAGGAGAGGACAAGGACAAGGTGTCCAAGTCCAAGGCCAAGGGAAGGAATGGCAAGGGTAAGAGCAGGCTCACTTGTGAGGACAAAGGGAAGGAGAAGGAGAACGGGGGAAACGGCTCCTTGAAGAAGGACCCTCGGACTCATCCCGGTTGCTTCATTTGCAAGGGTCCTCACAGGGCAAAGGATTGCCCAAAGCGGGAGAAGCTCTTGGCGTTGGTTGGTCAGGACTCCGAGGAAGAGGTAGTGGTACATGCCTCTACGTTGCAGGTGCTAGGCGCACTTCGTTCTGATCGACGGAAGGCTGCATACGGACTATTGTTCGTGGATGTGCTACTCAATGGCCGAAAGGTGTCGGCATTGGTAGACACAGGAGCGTCCAACACATTCGTGTCGGACAGGATGGTGCGACCACTTGGGCTGAAAGTGGAGCGGCACAACTCCGAGTTGAAGGCAGTCAACTCGAAGAGCCAGCCAATTGGTGGCCTGGCTAAAGGAGTTCCCATCAAGATGGAGTCTTGGGAGGGAAGCCTTGACATCATGGTTGTCCCATTGGACGACTATGACCTGGTTCTTGGGAACAACTTCTTCGTGGAGGCCTCGGTTACGGTCTCAATGCACCTTTGCGGATTCATGATTGGCGATCTGCGACACCCATGCTTTGTTCGAGGATACAAAGGCTCCAGTCACAACAAGGGGGTTGCGACGGAAAGGGTGTCTACCATGCGGGTAGCACGAGGGAGGAAGAAGGGTTGCCCCACCTACTTGGTGGATGTAGGCGGAGCGGGGGCACAAGATGTTAGCCCAGAACCAGAAGTACCTTCGGAGAGTGCCAAGGTACGTGGGAGTCTTCAGGGTGTGATGCCTGAAGAGCTGCTAGCAGGTCTACTACCACGGAGGGCGGTGGACCACGAGGTGGAGGAAGCCATGGTGAAGGAGCGGGTGCTCAGGCTTCCTAACTGGGTGAAGCCCTCCAAAGCACATTGTGACTGTGCAGTTGGAGGCGTGCTCGTGCGGGACGGGCACTCTGTTGCAAGCCGGAAGCTGAAGCCTGTGGAGCAGCACTACTCAGCAAACGGGAGGGAGAGACGTGGTACCATCTCCCATCGAACTTCAGATTTCCTGAAGGATATTCGGGCCGCGGTGCAACAGAACAAGGGTTACCAGCTCTTGGTGGAGCAGGTAACGCATGGCACGGTGCGACACTATCGGCTGAAAGATGGGCTACTCTACGGGAAGGGTGGTCGCCTATACGTCCCTTGCGGAGGGGGACTACGTCGCAAACTCATGGAGGAGTGCCATGCCAGCCAGGGGGCTGGACATTGAGGGCGGGAGCGCATGACGGCGCTGCTCTCAAGGTCATATACATGGCCTAGGATTCAGAAGACGTCGAGAGGTACGTCAAGGCTTCGCGGCATCGCAGAGGTACGTCGACGAGGGTCGTCGAGGCATACCACGCAGCAAAGTCGACGAGGGCGTCGACCTCTTCTGGTGGGGAGGTTTGTTAGACCCCTGAGGTGGTATCCCAAGACCCGCCTACCATGAGCGTGCCTCGAAGTCATGGTAGCGGGCAACGTGCTAGGAGGGCACGTTATCGACTAAGTGTCGAGGTGTTGGATAGCGATGCGCATGACTGCTCAAGCCAGGCACTGTGATGGTACTTGATCATGAGAAGGGTTCTCGATCATGACTGTGGTTGCAGGCACACGGGAAGCGGTGGAGCCCAGAGGCTATCTCCCCGGATACGTGTTACGAATGCTATGGAGCGCTTGGCAGCGTTCCTTGGAGCAGATGCGGGCCACGGTGGAAGGATCAATCAAGTCCCTGGATCACAACCTGCCTTATGGGGAGCAGCGGGAATCATGGCATGGATCCAATCAATCCATGATTGGGGGAGGCAATCATGGATACGCCTAGAAGCCACTTATGGAAGTCAAGCACGCCAGATATGGAAGTTGACCAAGGATCGGGGGATCCAACAGGGCAAGCGGATTCTTAGGAGGAGAATCAGCCCTATCTATGGAAGACAGGTGTGCCAGATCGGGAAGCTTGCGAGGATCAGGGATCCAACATGGCAAGAGGAATCTCAGGAGGAGAATATTCCCGGCACACATGGAAAGTCTTGATAGAGATTGGTCAACTACCTTGTATAGACTTGTTGTTAGGGAAAGTCTAGATTACCTGGCATATTTGCTTGGTGGGCTTCGTGTATAAATAGGCGTGGACTCTCATTTGAGAGGGACACTTCAGATTCGAGGAGAGCCAGACATTCACTCACAAGAGGGAGAGCAGACAACTGAGGGCACGTGGGACACACTGAGAGGAGAGTGTGAGTGCTGAGTCTGTATTGTGAGGGGTCGGGTGAGGAGTGCAAGCAGTGGGGGCTGTGAGGCATATACTCGACCAGAGTCTGTAGTTGGGTTTTTTCATACTTCTTGTGATATAATACAAGTGAGTTTTTCCCAACCTCTTCTGTGTTGCTTGATCGATTCTAGGCTTGTGAGCCTCGGTTGTGTGGAGATTTTGTGGCTGGTCAGCAGAGCGAGCTGTTGACGCCTAGCGGTACCAAGGTACTCGAGCGGTATTCGGGTAGCGCCCTTGGCCCCGTGACAACTGGTATCAGAGCCCGAGGATACCAAGGAATTGGTATCAGAGCCCGAGGATACCAAGGAATTGGTATCAGAGCCTAAAGGTTGGTAGCAAGGAGTTGGTATCAATCCCCGGTTTCCGCGAAATTACAACCGTGACGACTCGATCAATGGAGGCACTGCTGGAGCGAATGGTGGCCTTGGAGAGGCAAGTTGCTGCAGTCACAGAAGGTGCACCCTTGATGAGAGCTGTGCATGAGCGCATCCTTGCTCTCGAAGACAATGTCGGAGAGGGCGATGACCTTGGTGGGACGCTAACAGACCTTGTGAAGGTCCTGGTCTCCGAAGTCGCTGCATTGCGAGATGATGTGGTCTTGATCAAGCGACAACTAGCTACTCAGGGAGTAGCATCGGGGAGTGAGACTCGGCGGAAGGTGAAGATCCCCGAGCCCAAGGCATTCGAAGGTACTCGGAGTTCGAAGGAGTTGGAGAACTTCCTTTGGGACATGGAGATGTACTTCGATGCTGCGAAGGTCCCAGAAGCGGATAAGGTCATGGTTACCACCATGTACTTGGCGAATGATGCAAAGTTATGGTGGCGGACACGGGTCCAGGATGCACTCAGTGCTGGGAGACCACGTATTGAGACGTGGGAAGCGCTGAAGCAGGAATTGAAAGAGCAATTCCTACCAAGCAACACGGCATGGGTGGCTCGGGACGCACTCGGGAAGCTGAAGCAGACCAGCTCGGTGCGGGAATATGTCAAGCAGTTCAGCTTATTGATGCTTGACGTGACGGACATGTCAGAGACGGATAAGCTGTATACGTTTCTGAAGGGTCTGCAGCCATGGGCTCAACTGTAGCTTAGACGCCACGGTGTCAAGGACCTTCCAACGGCCCTAGCAGCGGCTGATGCGTTGCTCGACTTGCGCAACACTCCTGTGGAAGACGGGGTGGAGGAGGTGCAAGGAGAGGACAAGGACAACGTGTCCAAGTCCAAGGCCAAGGGAAGGAATGGCAAGGGAAAGAGCAGGCTCACTCGTGAGGACAAAGGGAAGGAGAAGGAGAACGAGGGAAACGGCTCCTTGAAGAAGGACCCTTGGACTCATCCCGGTTGCTTCATATGCAAGGGTCCTCACAGGGCAAAGGATTGCCCAAAGCGGGAGAAGCTCTCGGCGTTGGTTGATCAGGACTCCGAGGAAGAGGCAGTGGTACATGCCTCTACGTTGCAGGTGCTAGGCGCACTTCGTTCTGATCGACGAAAGGCTGCATACGGACTATTGTTCGTGGATGTGCTACTCAATGGCCGAAAGGTGTCGGCATTGGTAGACACAGGAGCGTCCAACACATTCGTGTCGGACAGGATGGTGCGACCACTTGGGCTGAAAGTGGAGCGGCACAACTCCGAGTTGAAGGCAGTCAACTCGAAGAGCCAGCCAATTGGTGGCCTGGCTAAAGGAGTTCCCATCAAGATGGAGTCTTGGGAGGGAAGCCTTGACATCATGGTTGTCCCACTGGACGACTATGACCTGGTTCTTGGGAACAACTTCTTCGTGGAGGCCTCGGTTACGGTCTCAATGCACCTCGGCGGATTCATGATTGGCGATCCGCGACACCCATGCTTTGTTCGAGGATACAAAGGCTCCAGTCACAACAAGGGGATTGCGACGGAAAGGGTGTCTGCCATGCGGGTAGCACGAGGGAGGAAGAAGGGCTGCCCCACCTACTTGGCGGATGTAGGCGGAACGGGGGCACAAGGTGTTAGCCCAGAACCAGAAGTACCTTCGGAGAGTGCCAAGGTACGTGGGAGTCTTCAGGGTGTGATGCCTGAAGAGCTGCCAGCAGGTCTACTACCACGGAGGGCGGTGGACCACGAGGTGGAGGAAGCCATGGTGAAGGAGCGGGTGCTCAGGCTTCCTAACTGGGTGAAGCCCTCCAAAGCACATTGTGACTGTGCAGTTGGAGGCGTGCTCGTGCGGGACGGGCACTCTGTTGCAAGCCGGAAGCTGAAGCCTGTGGAGCAGCACTACTCAGCAAACGGGAGGGAGAGACGTGGTACCATCTCCCATCGAACTTCAGATTTCCTGAAGGATATTCGGGCCGCGGTGCAACAGAACAAGGGTTACCAGCTCTTGGTGGAGCAGGTAAAGCATGGCACGGTGCGACGCTATCGGCTGAAAGATGGGCTACTCTACGAGAAGGGTGGTCGCCTATACGTCCCTTGCGGAGGGGGACTACGTCGCAGACTCATGGAGGAGTGCCATGACAGCCAGGGGGCTGGACATTGAGGGCGGGAGCGCATGATGGCGCTGCTCTCAAGGTCATATACATGGCCTAGGATGTCAGAAGACGTCGAGAGGTACGTCAAGGTCTTCGCGGCATACCACACAGCAAAGTCGACGAGGGCGTCGACCTCTTCTGGTGGGGGAGGTTTGTTAGACCCCTGAGGTGGTATCCCAAGACCCGCCTACCATGAGCGTGCCTCGAAGTCATGGTAGCGGGCAACGTGCTAGGAGGGCACGTTATCGACTAAGTGTCGAGGTGTTGGATAGCGATGCGCATGACTGCTCAAGCCAGGCACTGTGATGGTGCTTGATCATGAGAAGGGTTCTCGATCATGACTGTGGTTGCAGGCACACGGGAAGCGGTGGAGCCCAGAGGCTATCTCCCCGGATACGTGCTACGAATTCTATGGAGCGCTTGGCAGCGTTCCTTGGAGCAGATGTGGGCCACGGTGGAAGGATCAATCAAGTCCCTGGATCACAACCTGCCTTATGGGGAGCAGCGGGAATCATGGCATGGATCCAATCAATCCATGATTGGGGGAGGCAATCATGGATATGCCTAGAAGCCACTTATGGAAGTCAAGCACGCCAGATATGGAAGTTGACCAAGGATCGGGGGATCCAACAGGGCAAGCGGATTCTTAGGAGGAGAATCAGCCCTATCTATAGAAGACAGGTGTGCCAGATCGGGAAGCTTGCGAGGATCAGGGATCCCACATGGCAAGAGGAATCTCAGGAGGAGAATATTCCCGGCACACATGGAAAGTCTTGATAGAGATTGTTCAACTACCTTGTATAGACTTGTTGTTAGGGAAAGTCTAGATTACCTGGCATATTTGCTTGGTGGGCTTCGTGTATAAATAGGCGTGGACTCTCATTTGAGAGGGACACTTCAGATTCGAGGAGAGCCAGACATTCACTCACAAGAGGGAGAGCAGACAACTGAGGGCACGTGGGACACACTGAGAGGAGAGTGTGAGTGCTGAGTCTGTATTGTGAGGGGTCGAGTGAGGAGTGCAAGCAGTGGGGGCTGTGAGGCATATACTCGACCAGAGTCTGTAGTTGGGTTTTTTCATACTTGTTGTGATATAATACAAGTGAGTTTTTCCCAACCTCTTCTGTGTTGCTAAGATCGATTCTAGGCTTGTGACCCTCGGTTGTGTGGAGATTTTGTGGCTGGTTAGCAGAGCGAGCTGTTGACGCCTAGCGGTACCAAGGTACTCGAGCGGTATTCGGGTAGCGCCCTTGGCCCCGTGACAACTGGTATCAGAGCCCGAGGATACCAAGGAACTGGTATCAGAGCCTGAGGATACCAAGGAGTTGGTATCAGAGCCTAAAGGTTGGTACCAAGGAGTTGGTATCAATCCCCGGTTTCCGCGACATTACAACCGTGACGACTCGATCAATGGAGGCACTGCGGGAGCGAATGGTGGCCTTGGAGAGGCAAGTTGCCGCAGTCACAGAAGGTGCACCCTTGATGAGAGCTGTGCATGAGCGCATCCTTGCTCTCGAAGAGAATGTCGGAGAGGGCGATGACCTTGGTGGGACACTAACGGACCTTGTGAAGGTCCTGGTCTCCGAAGTCGCTGCCTTGCGAGATGATGTGGTCTTGATCAAGCGACAACTGGCTACTCAGGGAGTAGCATCGGGGAGCGAGACTCGGCGGAAGGTGAAGATCCCCGAGCCCAAGGCATTCGAAGGTACTCGGAGTTCGAAGGAGTTGGAGAACTTCCTTTGGGACATGGAGATGTACTTCGATGCTGCGAAGGTCCCAGAAGCGGATAAGGTCATGGTTACCACCATGTACTTGGCGAATGATGCAAAGTTATGGTGGCGGACGCGGGTCCAGGATGCACTCAGTGCTAGGAGACCACGTATTGAGACGTGGGAAGCGCTGAAGCAGGAATTGAAAGAGCAATTCCTACCGAGCAACACGGCATGGGTGGCTCGGGACGCACTTGGGAAGCTGAAGCAGACCAGCTCGGTGCGGGAATATGTCAAGCAGTTCAGCTTATTGATGCTTGACGTGATGGACATGTCAGAGACGGATAAGCTGTATACGTTTCTGAAGGGTCTGCAGCCATGGGCTCAACTGGAGCTCAGACGCCAAGGTGTCAAGGACCTTCCAACGGCCCTAGCAGCGGCTGATGCGTTGCTCGACTTGCGCAACACTCCTGTTGAAGACGGGGTGGAGGAGGTGCAAGGAGAGGACAAGGACAAGGTGTCCAAGTCCAAGGCCAAGGGAAGGAATGGCAAGGGTAAGAGCAGGCTCACTTGTGAGGACAAAGGGAAGGAGAAGGAGAACGGGGGAAACGGCTCCTTGAAGAAGGACCCTCGGACTCATCCCGGTTGCTTCATTTGCAAGGGTCCTCACAGGGCAAAGGATTGCCCAAAGCGGGAGAAGCTCTTGGCGTTGGTTGGTCAGGACTCCGAGGAAGAGGTAGTGGTACATGCCTCTACGTTGCAGGTGCTAGGCGCACTTCGTTCTGATCGACGGAAGGCTGCATACGGACTATTGTTCGTGGATGTGCTACTCAATGGCCGAAAGGTGTCGGCATTGGTAGACACAGGAGCGTCCAACACATTCGTGTCGGACAGGATGGTGCGACCACTTGGGCTGAAAGTGGAGCGGCACAACTCCGAGTTGAAGGCAGTCAACTCGAAGAGCCAGCCAATTGGTGGCCTGGCTAAAGGAGTTCCCATCAAGATGGAGTCTTGGGAGGGAAGCCTTGACATCATGGTTGTCCCATTGGACGACTATGACCTGGTTCTTGGGAACAACTTCTTCGTGGAGGCCTCGGTTACGGTCTCAATGCACCTTTGCGGATTCATGATTGGCGATCTGCGACACCCATGCTTTGTTCGAGGATACAAAGGCTCCAGTCACAACAAGGGGGTTGCGACGGAAAGGGTGTCTACCATGCGGGTAGCACGAGGGAGGAAGAAGGGTTGCCCCACCTACTTGGCGGATGTAGGCGGAGCGGGGGCACAAGATGTTAGCCCAGAACCAGAAGTACCTTCGGAGAGTGCCAAGGTACGTGGGAGTCTTCAGGGTGTGATGCCTGAAGAGCTGCTAGCAGGTCTACTACCACGGAGGGCGGTGGACCACGAGGTGGAGGAAGCCATGGTGAAGGAGCGGGTGCTCAGGCTTCCTAACTGGGTGAAGCCCTCCAAAGCACATTGTGACTGTGCAGTTGGAGGCGTGCTCGTGCGGGACGGGCACTCTGTTGCAAGCCGGAAGCTGAAGCCTGTGGAGCAGCACTACTCAGCAAACGGGAGGGAGAGACGTGGTACCATCTCCCATCGAACTTCAGATTTCCTGAAGGATATTCGGGCCGCGGTGCAACAGAACAAGGGTTACCAGCTCTTGGTGGAGCAGGTAACGCATGGCACGGTGCGACACTATCGGCTGAAAGATGGGCTACTCTACGGGAAGGGTGGTCGCCTATACGTCCCTTGCGGAGGGGGACTACGTCGCAAACTCATGGAGGAGTGCCATGCCAGCCAGGGGGCTGGACATTGAGGGCGGGAGCGCATGACGGCGCTGCTCTCAAGGTCATATACATGGCCTAGGATGTCAGAAGACGTCGAGAGGTACGTCAAGGTCTTCGCGGCATACCACACAGCAAAGTCGACGAGGGCGTCGACCTCTTCTGGTGGGGGAGGTTCGTTAGACCCCTGAGGTGGTATCCAAGACCCGCCTACCATGAGCGTGCCTCGAAGTCATGGTAGCGGGCAACGTGCTAGGAGGGCACGTTATCGACTAAGTGTCGAGGTGTTGGATAGCGATGCGCATGGCTGCTCAAGCCAGGCACTGTGATGGTGCTTGATCATGAGAAGGGTTCTCGATCCTGACTGTGGTTGCAGGCACACGGGAAGCAGTGGAGCCCAGAGGCTATCTCCCCGGATACGTGTTACGAATGCTATGGAGTGCTTGGCAGCGAGCAGATGCGGGCCACGGTGGAAGGATCAATCAAGTCCCTGGATCACAACCTGCCTTATGGGGAGCAGCGGGAATCATGGCATGGATCCAATCAATCCATGATTGGGGGAGGCAATCATGGATACGCCTAGAAGCCACTTATGGAAGTCAA
>CM075297.1:2008672-2011172 GCA_037672795.1 Lagerstroemia speciosa | reverse complement strand
TGGCAAGCCACTACATTACTCAAGCATTGCTGCTACCGAGTTGTAGCAAAGCATGGCAGTGATCGAGTAGTGCTTGAGCAAGGCTGCTACAGTGATCGAGCAAGCCACAACAGTGATCGAGCAATGCTTCAGCAAGGCTCCTACCCTAATTTGAGCAAGCCACAAGGCTGCTACCGTGATCGAGCAAGCCACAGTAGTGATCGACCAGTGCTTGAGCAAGGCTGCCACCGTGATCGAGCAAACCACAGTAGTGATCGAGCAGTGCCCGAGCAAGGCAGCCACCGTGATCGAGCAAGGTTGAAGCAGTGCTCGAGCAAGGCTACTACAGAGCTGATGCAAGGCACGGCAGTGATCGAGTAGCGCATGACGAAGGCTACTTCTGTGATGGAGCAATGCCCGATCAAAGCTGCTACCGTAATCGAGCAGTGCTTGACCAATGCGGCAGTCACACTACTTTGCTGGAGCGGGGCTGCTGTTGTGCTATCGTGGTACCATGGTCGAGCAAGGCTACTACCGTGCTACCGTGGTCGAGCAAGCCACGGCATTGCTCAAGCATTGCTTCTACCGAGCTGCAGCAAGGCACGGTAGTGATCGAGTAGTGCTTGAGCAAGGCTGCTACCGTGATCAAGCAAGCCACAGCAGTGATCGATCAGTGCTTTAGCAAGGCTGCTACCGTGATCGAGCAATCCACAGCGGTGATCGAGCAGTGCCTGAGCAAGGCTGCCACCGTGATCGAGCAAGGCAGAAGCAGTGCTCAAGCAAGGCTACCACAGAGCTGATGCAAGGCACGGCAGCGATCGAGCAGTGCTTGACCAAGGCTGCTTCTGTGATCGAGCAAGCCACAGTAGTGATCTAGCAGTGCTCGAGCAGAGCTGCTACCGTGATCGAGCAGTGCTCGACCAAGGCGGCAACCGTGCTACCATGCTCAGGGGGGCTACTGTAGGGCTACCGTGGTACCGTGGTCGAGCAAGGTTGCTACCATGCTACTGTGCTCGAGCAAGGTTGATACCGTGGCCGTGCAAGCCACGACATTGTTGAAGCATTGATGCTACCGAGCTACAGCAAGGCACGATAGTGATCGAGCAGTGCTTGAGCAAGGCTGCTGTCGTGGTCTAGCAAGCCACCGCAGTGATCAATCAGTGATCAAGCAAGGCTGCTACCGTGATGGAGCCGTGCACCGTGGCCAGCTTGACCGTCGAGCATGACCTCGGGGGCTTTTCGACGGGTTTGGCAGAGCGGGGAGGGGAGGGACAAATCGAAGAGACAAAGGGCTGAATCTCAGTGGATCGTGGCAGCAAGGCCACTCTACCACTTACAACGCCCCATCACGTATTTAAGTCATCTGCAAAGGATTCTACCCGCCGTCCAGTAGGAATTGTGCTTCAAGGCGGCCCGCACTGCTCGCCCGCCATGCAGGCTTCACCAACGACACGTGCCCTTGGGGGACGAGGGCCCCTGCTACTGGACAGGAATCGGGCGGCAGGCGCATGTGTCGGTACTAGCCTGGATTCAGACTTAGAGGCATTCAGTCATAATCAAGCACACGGTTGATTCGTGCCACTGGCTTTTCAAACAAGCGCAATGACCAAATGTGTGAATCAACGATTCCTCTTGTACTAGGTTGAATTATTATTGTGACATTGTCATCAGTACTGTAAAACTAACCTGTCTCATGATGGTCTAAACCCAGCTCATGTTCCCTATTGGTGGGTGAACAATCCAACACTTGGTGAATTCTGCTTCACAATGATAGGAAGAGCCAACATTGAAGGATCAAAAAGGAACGTCGCTATGAATGCTGGGCTGCCGCAAGCCAATTATCCCTGTGGTAACTTTTCTGACACCTCTAGCTTCAAATTCCAAAGATCTAAAGGATCGATAGGCCACGCTTTCATGGTTCGTATTTGTACTGGAAATCAGAATTAAACGAGCTTTTACCCTTTTGTTCCACACGAGATTTTTGCTCTCGTTGAGCTCATCTTAGTACACCTACGCTATCTTTTAGTAGATGTGCCACCCTGGCGAAACTCCCCACCTTACAATGTCTTCCGCCCGGATCGGCCAGCCGAGGTGCACCTTAGGTCCAAAAGAAGGGGCGTTGCCCCGCCTCCGATTCACGGAATAAGTAAAATAATATTAAAAGTAGTGGTATATCACTATCGCCCGAGGGCTCCCACTTATTCTACACCTCTCAAGTCATTTCACAAAGTTGGACTAGAGTCAAGCTCAACAGGGTCTTCTTTCCCCACTGATTCTACCAAGCTCATTCCCTTGGCTGTGGTTTCGCTGGATAGGAGACAGGGACAGTGGGAATCTCATTAATCCATTCATGCGCATCACTAATTAGATGGCGAGGCATTTGGCTACCCTAAGAGAGTCATAGTTACTCCCGCCGTTTACCCACGCTTGGTTGAATTTCTTCACTTTGACATTCAGAGCACTGGGCAGAAATCACATTGCGTGAGCATCTGCAGGGACCATCGCAATGCTTTGTTTTAAT
>CM075297.1:1946172-2006172 GCA_037672795.1 Lagerstroemia speciosa | reverse complement strand
TTGCCGGGAGACATTTTGATAAGTTGGAGATGACAGGGCTGCGCGGACAGATCCCTGTGGGGGATGAGGCCGGGCCACGCTTCTCTTGTTCATGTTCCTTGGCGCGTTCCGCGCCGGGGTACATTGTATGCTTAGGGGCACACGGGCGGCGGGGCGCTGCGTGGAACCCCCAAGAGCGGACTGGCGGGCGTGCCCTCCCCGTCCGCACTTTGTTAGCGGGTTCGTGAGTCGTTCTGCTTTGTAGGATCCAACAATGATCCTTCCGCAGGTTCGCCTACGGAAACCCTGTTACGACTTCTCCTTCCTCTAAATGATAAGGTTCAGTGGACTTCTCGCAACATCGTTGGCGGCGGAGCGCCCACATCACCACGATCCGAACACTTCACTGGACCATTCAATTGGTAAGAGCAATGGCCGGTGTGTACAAAGGGCAGGGACGTAGGCAACCCGAGCTGATGACTCGCGCTTACTAGGAACTCCTCATTGAAGACCAACAATTGCAATGATCTATCCCCATCACGATGAAATTTCAAAGATTACCTGGGCCTATCGGCCATGGCTATAGACTCGTTGAATATATCAGTGTAGCGCGCGTGCGGCCCAGAACATTTGAAGGCGTCACAGACCTGTTATTGCCTCAAACTTCCTTGGCCTAAGCGGCCATAGTCCCTCTAAGAAGCTAGCCGTGGAGGTGTACCTCCACATAGCTAGTTAGCAGGCTGAGGTCTCATCCGTTAACAGAATTAACTAGACAAATCGCTCAACCAACTAAGAACGGCGATGCACCACCACCCATAGAATCGAGAAAGAGCTCTTAGTTTGTCAATCCTTACTATGTCTAGACCTGGTAAGTTTCCCCGTGTTGAGTCAAATTAAGCCGCAGGCTCCACTCCTGGTGGTGCCCTTCCATCAATTCCTTTAAGTTTCAGCCTTGCGACCATACTCCCCCCGGAACCCAAAAACTTTGATTTCTCATAAGGTGCCAGCGGAGTCCTAAAAGCAGCATCCGCTGATCCCTGGTTGGCATCATTTATGGTTGAGACTAGGACGGTATCTAAGCGTCTTCGAGCCCCCAACTTTCTTTCTTGATTAATGAAAACATCCTTGGCAAATGCTATCGCAGTTGTTTGTCTTTCATAAATCCAAGAATTTCACCTCTGACTATGAAATACGAATGCCCCCGACTGTCCCTGTTAATCATTACTCCGATCCCGAAGGCCAACACAATAGGATCAAAATCCTATGATGTTATCCCATGCTAATGTGCTCAGAGCGTAAGCTTGCTTTGAGCACTCTAATTTCTTCAAAGTAACAACACCGGAGGAATGACTTGGCCAATTAAGGCCAAGAGCGCATTGCTGGTAGAAGGGACGAGCCGACCAGTGCACACCTGAAGGCGGACCGGCCGACCCAACCCAAGGTCCAACTACGAGCTTTTTAACTGCAACAACTTAAATATACGCTATTGGAGTTGGAATTACTGCGGTTGTTGGTACTAGACTTGCCCTCCAATGGATCCTTGTTAAGGGATTTAGATTGTACTCATTCCAATTTCCAGACTCAATGAGCCCCGTATTGTTATTTATTGTCACTACCTCCACATGTCAGGATTGGGTAATTTGCACGCCTGCTGCCTTCGTTGGATGTGGTAGCCGTTTCTGAGGCTCCCTCTCTAGAATCAAACCCTAATTCTCCGTCACCCATCGCCACCATGGTAGGTGTTAGACCCCTGAGGTGGTATCCCAAGACTCGCCTACCATGAGCGTGCCTTGGAGTCATGGTAGCGGGCAACGTGCTGGGTGGGCACGTTATCAACTAAGTGTCGAGGTGTTGGATCGCGATGCGCATGACTGCTCAAGCAAGGCACTGTGATGGTATATGATCATGAGATAGGTTCTCGATCATGATTGTGGTTGCAGGCGCATGGGAAGCGATGGAGCCCAGAGACTATCTCCCAGGATACGTGCTACGAATGCTATGGAGCGTTTGGCAGTATTCCTTGGAGCAGATGTGGGCCACGGTGGAAGGATCAATCAAGTCTTTGGATCACAATCTGCCTTATTGGGAGGAGCGGGAATCATGGCATGGATCCAATCAATCCATGATTGGGGGAGGCAATCATGGATACGCCTAGAAGCCACTTATGGAAGTCAAGCACGCCAGATATGGAAGTTGACCAAGGATCGGGGAAACCAACAGGGCAAGCGGATTCTTAGGAGGAGAATCAGCCCTATCCATGGAAGCTAGGTGTGCCAGATCGGGAAGCTTGCAAGGATCAGGGATCCAACATGGCAGGAGGAGAATATTCCCAGCGCATATGGAAACTCTTGATGGCGATTGGCCAACTACCTTGTATAGACTTGTCGCTAGGGAAAGTCTAGATTACCTGGCATAATTGCTTGGTGGGCTTCATGTATAAACAAGCGTGGACTCTCATTTGAGTCAGGCACTTGAGGGAGAGTCATTCATTTGAAAGCCAAACATTCACTCACAAGAGGGAGAGCAGACAACTGAGGGCATGAGGGACACACTGAGTGGAGAGTGTGAGTGCTGAGTTTGTATTGTGAGGAGTGCAAGTAGTCGGGACTGTGAGGCATATACTCGACCCGAGACTGTGGTTCGGTTTTTTTATACTTGTTGTGATATAATACAAGTTAGTTTTTCCCAACCTCTTCTGTGTGCTTTGATAGATTCTAGGCTGGTGAGCCTCGGTTGTGTGGAAATTTTGTGGCTGGTCAGCAGAGCGAGCTGTTGACGCCTAGCGGTACCAAGGTACTTGAGTGGTATTCGGGTAGCGCCCTTGGCCCCGTGACAACTTGTTTCAAAGCCTGAAGATACCAAGGAGTTGGTATCAAAGCTTGGAGATACCAAGGAGTGGTGCTAGACCTCGGTTTCGACGACATTACAACCGTGAAGCCTCGATCGACAGTAGCACTACGGGAGCGAATGATGGCCTTGGAGAGGCAAGTTGCTGCATTCACAGAAGGTGCTCCCTTGATGAACGCTATGCATGAGCACATCCTTGCTCTCGAAGACAATGTTCGGGAGGGTGATGACCTTGGTGGGACACTGACAAATCTTGCGAAGGTCCTGGTCTTCGATGTCGCTGCGTTGCGAGACGATGTGGTCTTGATCAAGCGACAACTGGCTACTCAGGGAGTAGCATCAGGGAGTGAGACTAGACGGAAGGTGAAGATCCTCGAGCCCAAGGCATTCGAAGGAGTTGGAGAACTTCCTTTGGGGACATGGAGACGTACTTCGATGCTGCGAAGGTACCAGAAGCGGATAAGGTCATGGTGACCACCATGTACTTGGCAAATGATGCGAAGCTATGGTGGAGAACACGGGTCCAAGATGCACTCAGTGCTGGGCGACCACGTATTGAGACATGGGAAGTGCTGAAGCAGGAATTGAAAGAGCAATTCCTACCCAGCAACACAGCGTGGGTGGCTCGGGACGCACTCGGGAAGTTGAAGCAGACAGCTCGGTGCGGGAATATGTCAAGTAATTCAGCTTATTGATGCTTGACGTGATGGACATGTCAGAGATGGATAAGCTATATATGTTTCTGAAGGTTCTACAGCCATGGGCTCAACTGGAGCTCAGACGCTAAGGTGTGACGGACCTTCCAACAGCTCTAGTAGTGGCTGATGCGCTGCTCGACTTGCGCAACATTCAAGTTGAGGATAGGGTGGAGGAGGCGCAAGGCGAGGACAAGGACAAGGTGTCCAAGTCCATGGCCAAGGGAAGGAATGGCAAGGGTAAGAGCAAGCTTACTCGTGAGGACAAAGGGAAGGAGAAGGAGAATGAGGGAAATGGCTCCTTGAAGAAGGACCCTCAGACTCATCGCGGTTGCTTCATTTGCAACGGTCCCCACAAAGCGAAGGATTGCCCAAAGCGGGAGAAGCTCTCAGTGTTGGTGGATCAGGACTCAGACGAAGAGGTAGTGGTACATGCCTCTACGTTGCAGGTGCTAGGCACACTTCGTTCTGATCGTCGGAAGGCTGCATATGGACTATTGTTCGTGGACATGCTACTAAATGGTTGAAAGGTGTCAGCATTGGTACACACAGGAGAGTCCAACACATTCGTGTTGGATAGGCTGGTGCAACCACTTGGGCTAACAGTGGAGCGGCACAATTCCGAGTTGAAGGCAGTCAACTCGAAGAGCCAGCCAATAGGTGGCCTGGCTAAGGGAGTTCCCATCAAGACGGAGTCTTGGGAGGGAAGCCTTGACATCATGGTTGTCCCATTGGATGACTATGACCTGCTTCTTGGGAACAACTTCTTCGTGGAGGCCTCGGTTGCAGTCTCCATGCACCTCGGCTGATTCATGCTTGGCAATCCGTGACACCCATGCTTTGTTCAAGGATACAAAGGTTTCAGTCGCAACAAGGGGATTACGATAGAAACGGTGTCTGCCATGCGGGTAGCACGAGGGGGGAAGAAGGGTTGCCCCACCTACTTGGCGGATGTAGGTGGAGTGTGGGCACAAGGTGTTAACTCGGAGGCAGCGGTACCTTCTGAGGGCGCCAAGGTACGTGGGAGTCTTCAGGGTGTGATGCCTGAAGAGCTGCCAGCAGGTCACTAACCAATAGGGAACGTGAGCTAGGTTTAGTCCATCATGAGATAGGTTAGTTTTACCATACTGATGACAATGTCGCAATAATAATTCAACCTAGTACTAGAGGAACCGTTGATTCGCACATTTGGTCATCGCGCTTGGTTGAAAAAACAGTGGCACGAATCAACCGTGTGCTTGATTATGACTGAATGCTTCTAAGTCAGAATCTGGGCTAGTACCGACACATGCGCTTGCCGCCCGATTCCCGTCCAGTACTGGGGGCCCCCGTTCCCCAAGGGCACGTGTCGTTGGTGAAGCCCGCATGGCGGACAAGCCGTGCGGGCAGCCTTAAAGCACAATTCCTACTGGACGGTGGGTAGAATCCTTTGCAGATGACTTAAATACGCAACGGGGCGTTGTAAGTGGTAGAGTGGCCTTGCTGCCACGATCCACTGAGATTCAGCCCTTTGTCTCTTCGATTTGCCCCTCCCCTCCACGCTTTGCCAGATCTGTCAAAAACCCTAAAGGTTATGCTCAACGGTCAAGCTGGCCATGGTGCACGGCTCCATCACGGTAGCAGCCTTGCTCGATCACTAATTGATCACCGCTGTGGCTTGCTCGACCATGATAGCAGCCTTGCTCAAGCACTGCTCGATCACTGTCGTGCCTTGCTGCAGCTCGGTAGCATCAATGCTTGAGCAATGTCGTGGCTTGCATGGCCATGGTATCAGCCTTGCTCGAGCATAGTAGCACGGTAGCAGCCTTGCTTGACCACGGTACCACGGTAGCGCTGTAGTAGCCCCCCTTGAGCATGATAGCACGACTGCCACCTTGGTCGAGCACTGCTCGATCACGGTAGCAGCTTTGCTCGGGCACTGCTAGATCACTGCTGTGGCTTGCTCGATCACTGAAGCAGCCTTGGTCAAGTGTTGCTCGATCGCTGCCGTGCCTTGCATCAGCTCTGAGGTAGCCTTGCTCGAGCACTGCTTCTGCCTTGCTCGATCACGGTGGCAGCCTTGCTCGGGCACTGCTCGATCACCGTTGTGGATTGCTCGATCACGGTAGCAGCCTTGCTAAAGCACTGATCAATCACTGTTGTGGCTTGCTCGATCACGGTAGTAGTTTTGCTCAAGCACTACTCGATCACTGCTATGCCTTGCTGCAGCTCGGTAGGAGCAATGCCATGGCTTGCTCGACCATGGTATTAGCCTTGCTCGAGCACGGTAGCACGGTAACAGCCTTGCTCGACCACGGTTCCACGATAGCACAGCAGCAGCCCCGCTCCAGCAAAGTAGTGCGACCGCCGCCTTGGTCGAGCACTGCTCGATTACGGTAGCAGCTTTGATCGGGCACTGCTCGATCACGGAAGTAGCCTTCGTCATGCGCTCCTCGATCACTGCCGTGCCTTGCATCAGCTCTGTAGCAGCCTTGCTTGAGCACTGCTTCAGCCTTGCTCAATCATGGTGGCTGCCTTGCTCAGGCACTGCTCGATCACTGCTGTGGTTTGCTCGATCACAGTGGCAGCCTTGCTCAAGCACTGGTCGATCACTATTGTGGCTTTCTCGACCATGGTAGCAGTCTTGTGGCTTGCTCAATCAGGGTAGGAGCCTTGCTCAAGCACTGTTGTGGCTTGCTCAATCACTGTTGTAACCTTGCTCAAGCGCTGCTCGATCACTATCATGCCTTACTGCAGCTCGGTAGCAGCAATGCTTGAGTAATGTAGTGGCTTGCCAGATCACGGTATCAACCTTGCTTGAGCACGGTAGCACGGAAGCAGCCTTGCTTGATCACGGCACCACACTAGCATGGCAGCGGCCCTGCCCCAGCATGGTAGCGTGAATGCCGCCTTGGTCGAGCACTGCTCGATCACGGTAGCAGCTTTGCTCGGGCACTTCTATATCACTGTTGTGGCTTGCACGATCACGGGAGCAACCTTGGTCATGGGCTACTCGATCACTGCTGTGACTTGCATAAGCTTGGTAGCAGCCTTGCTTGAGCACTACTTCAGCCTTGCTCGATCACGGTGGCAAGCTTGCTCGAGCAATGCTCAATCACTGCTGTGGCTTACTCGATCATGATAGCAGCCTTGCTGAAGCACTGAGCGACCACTGCTACGGTTGCTCGATCACGGTAGCAGCCTTGCTCAAGCGCTGCTCGATCACTGGAGTGCCTTGCTGCAGCTCGGCAACAACAACGCTTGAGCAATGCCATGGCTTGCGACCACGGTAGAACGGTAGCAGCTTGGCTCGACCACGGTAGCACGACAGCAGCCTTGCTCGACCACGGTAGAGTAGTAGCAGCCCCGCTCTGGCACGGTAGCTAGGCTGTCGCCTTGGTCGAGCACTGTTGGATCACGGTAGCAACTTTTCTCGGGCACTGCTCGATCACTATTGTGGCTTGCATCAGCTCGATAGCAACCTTCCTCGAGCACTGCTTCAGCCTTGATTGATCACGGTGGTTGCCTTGCTCGGGCACCACTCGATCACTAGTGTGGCCTACTCGATCACGGTAGCAGCCTTGCTCCCGCACTGATCGATCATTGCTGTCGCTTGCTCGATCACGATAGTAGCCTTGCTCAAGCACTGATCGATCACTGCTGTGGCTTGCTCGATCACGTTAGTGGCCTTGTTCAAGCACTGATCGATCACTACTGTGGTTTGCTCGAACACGGTAGCAGCCTTGCTCAAGCACTAATCAATCACTGCCGTGCCTTATTGCAACTCGGTAGAAGCAATGATTGAGCAGTGTCCGTGGCTTGCTCGATGACGGTATCAGCCTTGCTTGACCACGGTACCGCGGTAGCGCTGCAGCAGCCCCGCTCGAGCATGGCTGCCGCCTTGGTCGAGCATTGTGCGATCATCATAGCTGCTTTGCTCGGGCACCACTAGATCACTGCTGTGGCTTGCTCGATCACGGAAGCAGCCTTGGTCAAACACTGATGGATCACTGCTGTGGCTTGCTCGATCATGGTAGCAGCCTTGCCGATGTAGTGCTTCATCTCTGCCATGCCTTGCTGCCGCTCTTTAGCAGCCTCGACCACGGTATCAGCCTTGCTCGAGCACGGTAGCACAGTGAGCAGCCTTGCTAGACCATGGTACCACGGTAGCGCGGCAGCAGCCTCGCTCTACGACGGTAGCAGCTTTGCCAGGGCCCTGCTCGACCACTGCTGTGGCTTGCTCGATAACGGAAGCAGCCTTGGTCAAGCGCTGCTCGATCGCTGCCATCCCTTGCATCTGCTTAGTAGCAGCCTTACTCGAGCATTGCTTTACCTTTTCTAGGTTCACGGTTGCTGCCGTCCATTGCATCAGCTCCGTAGCAACATTGCTTGAGCACTGCTTCAGCCGTGCTCAATCACAGTGGCAACCTTGCTCGAGCACTGCTCGATCACTGCTGTGTTTGCTCGATCACAGTGGCAGCCTTGGTCATGCACTCCTCGATCGCTGTCGTGCCTTGCATCAGCTCAGTAGCAGCCATGCTCGATCACGGTGGCTGCCTTGCTCAGGCACTACTCGATCACTGCTGTGGTTTGCTCGATCATGGTAGTAGCCTTGCTCCGGCACTGATCTATCATTGTTGTGGCTTGCTAGATCACGGTAGCAGCCTTGCCTAGGCATTGATCGATCACTGTTGTGACTTGCTCAATCACTTATCAATCACTATTGTGTTTTGCTCGATCACAGTAGTAGCCTTGCTCAAGCACTAATCGATCAATGTCGCGCCTTACTACAGCTCGGTAGAAGCAGTGCTTCAGAAATTCCGTGGCTTGCTCGACCACGGTATCAACCTTGCTCAAGCACGGTAGCATGGTGGCAGTCTTGCTCGACCACGGCACCATGGTAGCGCTGCAGCAGCCCCTCTAGAGCACGGTAGCACGGCTACCGTCTTGGTCGAGCACTGCTCGATCAAGGTAGCAGCTTTTCTCAGGTACCGCTAGATCACTGCTGTGGCTTGCTCGATCACGGAAGCAACCTTGGTCAAGCACTGATGGATCATTGCTGTGGCTTGCTCGATCATGGTAGCAGCCTTGCTCGAGCACTTATCCATCACTGTTGTGGCTTGCTCGATCATAGTAGCGCAGCCTTACCCAAGCACTACCTGATCATTGTCGTGCCTTGCTACAGTTCAGTAGCAGAAATGCTTGAGCAATGTCATGGCTTGCTCTACCACGGTATCAGCCTTGCTCGAGCACAGTAACGCGGTTAGCAGACTTGCTCGACCACGGTAGCATGGTAGCACGGTAGCACGGTAGCAGCCCCGCTCCAGGACAGTAGCAACTTTGCTCAGGCACTGCTCAATCACTGTTGTGGCTTGCTTGACCATGAAAGCAGCCTTGGTCGAGCGCTGCTTAATCGCTACCATCCCCTGCATCAGCTTGCTCGCCGCCTTGCTCAAGCACTGCTTCAGCGTTGCTCCATCACGATGGCTACCTTCCTCGGGTATTGCTCGATCACTGCTATGGCTTGCATGATCACAGCAACAGCCTTGCTCTAGCACTGATCGATCATTGTTGTTGCTTGCTCGATCACGATGGCTACCTTGCTCGGGCACTGCTAGGTCACTGCTCTAATTTGCTCGATCATGGAAGCAGCCTTGCTCAAGCACTAACCGATCACTGCTGTGGCTTGTTGGATCATGATAGCAAACTTGCTCAAGCACTAATCGATCATTGCCGTCACTTGTTGGATCACGGTAGCAGCCTTGCTCAAGCACCGATCAATCACCGTGGTGCCTTGCTCGATCATGCTAACAGCCTTGCTCAAGCACTACCCGATCACTGTCGTCCCTTGCTTTAGCTCGGTAGCAGCAATGCTGGAGCAATGTCGTGGCCTGCTCCACCATGGTATCAGCCTTGCTCGAGCACGGTGCCATGGTGGCAGCCTTGCTCGACCGCGGTGCCACGGTAGCACCACGGCAGCCCCGCTCGAGCACGGCAGCACAGCTGCCGCCTTGGTCGAGCACTGCTCGATCATGACAACAGCTTTGCTCGGGCATTGCTTGATCAGTGCTGTGGCTTGCTTGATCACGGAAGCAGCCTTGGTCAAGAACTGATCGATGACTGCTGTGGCTTGGTCGATCATGGTAGCAGCCTTGCTCAAGCACTGATCGATCACTGCTGTGGCTTGCTCGATCATGGTAGCAGCATTGCTTAGGCACTGCTCGATCACTGCCGTTCCCTGCTGCAGCTTGGTAAAGGCAATGCTGGAGCAACGCCATGCCTTGCTCGACCACGGTATCAGCCTTGCTCGAGCACGGTAGCATGGTGAGCAGCCTTGCTCGACCACGGTATCAGTCTTGCTTGAGCACGGTAGCATGGTGAGCAGCCTTGCTCGACCACGGTACCACGGTAGTGCGGCAGTAGCCCTGCTACGGCACGGTACCACACTTGCGCAGGCACTGCTCGGTCACTGCTATGGCTTGCTTGATCATGGAAGCAGCCCTGGTCAAGGGCTGCTCGATTGTTGTTGTACCTTGCATAAGCTCGATAGCAGCCTTGCTCAGGCACTGCTCGATCACTGCTGTGCCTTGCTGCTGCTCGGTAGCAGCAAAGCTGGTGCAATGCCGTGGCTTGCTCGACAACGGTATCAGCCTTCCTCTAGCCCGGCAGCACGGTTAGCAGCCTAGCTCGCCCACGGTGCCAGGATAGAGCTGCAGCAGCCCCGTTCCAGCACGGTAGCGCGGCTACCGCCATGGTCTAGCACTGCTCAATCACGGCAATAGCTTTCCTCGGGCACTGGTCGATCACTGTTGTGGCTTGCTCGATCACGGAAGTAGCCTTGATCAAGCGCTGCTCGATCGCTGTAGTGCCTTGCATCGGCTAAGTGGCAGCCTTGCTCGAGCACCACTTCAGCCTTGCTCGACCATGGTGGCTGCCATACTGGAGCACTGCTCGATCATCGCTGTGGTTTGCTCGATCACGGTAGCAGCCTTGCTCAAGCGCTGATAAATCATTGTTGTGGCTTCCTTGATCACGGGAGCAGCCTTGCTGAAGCACTGATCGAAGACTGTTGTGGCTTGCTCAATCACGGAAGCTGCCTTCCTCAAGCACTTCTCGGTCACTGTTATGGGTTGGTCGATCACGGTAGCAGCCTTCCTCAAGCACTACTCGATCACTGTCGTACCTTGTTGCAGCTCGGTAGCAGCAATGCCTGAGCAATGTCGTGGCTTCATTGACCACGGCACCACGCTAGCTCGGCCGTAGCCCCGCTGCAGCACGGTAGCAGCTTTGCTCTGGCACTGCTCGATCACTGCTGTGGCTTGCTTGATCACTGCTGTGGCTTGCTCGATCACAAAAGCTGCCATGGTCAAGTGCAGCTCGATCGCTGCCGTCCCTTGCATTTGCTCGGCAGCAGCCTTGCTCCAGCACTACTTCAGCCCTTGCCGATCACGGTGGCTGCCTTCCTCAGGCACTGCTCGATCACTCTTGTGGCTTGCCCAATCACGGTAGCAGCCTTGCTCAAGCACTGATCGATCACTGCTGTGGCTTGCTCAATCACGGCGGCTACCTTGCTAGGGCACTGCTCGAACACTACTGTGGGTTGCTCGATCATGGTAGAAGCCTTGCTCAAGCACTAATCAATCACTGTTGTGGCTTCTTCGATCACGGTAGCAGCCTTGCTCAAGCACTAATCGATCACTGCTTAAGCCTTGTTCGATGACGGTGACTGCCTTGCTCGGGCACTGCTCGATCACTGCTGTGGTTTGGTTAATCACGGCAGCAGCCTTGCTTAGCACTAATCGATCACTGCCGTGGCTTGCTCGATCAAGGTAGCAGCCTTGCTCATGCACTAGACAATCATTGTTGTGGCTTGCTCGATCACGGTAGCAGCCTTGCCCAAGCACTGCTCGAACGCTTCCGTACCGTGGTGTAGCTCACTGGTAGCAATGGTGGAGCAATGTCGTGGCTTGCTGGACCATGGCATCAGACTTGCTCGAGCACTGTAGCACGGTTGGTAGCCTTGCTCGTCCACAGTACCATGGTCGCGCGGCAACAGCTTTGCTCCAACACGATAGCAACTTTCCTCAGGCACTGCTCGATCACTGCTGTGGCCTGCTCGACCATGAAGGCCGCCCTGGTCAAGCGCTGCTCGATCGCTGCCATGCCTTGCATCGCTATGTAGCAGGCTTGCTCGAGCAGTGCGTCAGCCTTGCTCGATCATGTTGTCTACCTTGCTTGGGCACTGCTCAATCACTGTTGTGGCCTGCTCTATCACGGTACTAGCCTTGCTCAAGCACTGATCGATCACTGCTCTAACTTGCTCGATCGCGGTGGCTGCCTTGCTCGAGCAGTGCTCGATCGCTGCTATGGATTGCTCGATCAAGGTAGTAGCCTTGCTCAAGCACCGATCGATCACTGCTCTGGCTAACTCGATCATGGTAGTAGCCTTGCTCAAGCACTGACCGATCATTGCTTCAGCCTTGCTCGATCACAGTGGCTGCCTTGCTCGAGCACTGCTCGATCACTACTGTGGTTTGCTCGATCACGGTAGCAGCCTTGCTCCAGCGCTGATCGATCACTGCTGTGGCTTGCTCGATCACGGTAGCAGCCTTGCTCAGGCACTGATTGATCACTGCTATGGCTTGTTCAATCACGGTAGCAGCCTTGCTCCAGCACTTATCGGCCACGGCTTCAGCCTTGCTCGATCACAGTGGCAACCTTGCTCGGGCACTGCTCGATCACTCATGTGGCCTGCTCGATCACGGTAGCAGCCTTTCTCAAGCACTGATCGATCACTGCTATGGCTTGCTCGATCACGGTAGTAGCCTTGCTCAAACACTGATTGATCATTGCTTCAGCCTTGGTCGATCACAGTGGCTTCCTTGCTCGGGCACTGCTTAATCACTACTGTGGTTTGCTCGATCACGGTAGCAGCCTTGTTGAAGCACTGGTCGATCACGGCTGTGGCTTGCTCGATCACAGTAGCAGCCTTCCGCAAGCATTGATCGATCACTACTGTGGCTTGCTCAATCAAGGTAGCAGCCTTGCTCCCGCACTCATCGATCACTACTTCTACCTTGCTCGATCATGGTGGCACCCTTGCTCGGGCACACCTCGATCACTGTTGTGGCTCGCTCAATCACATTACCAGCCTTGCTCAAGCACTGATCGATCACTGCTATGGCTTGCTCAATGATGATAGCAGCCTCGCTCAAGCACTGATCGGCCACTGTTGTGACATGCTCGACCACGTCAGCAGCCTTGCTCAAGCACTGATCCATCTATGTGGTGGCTTGCTCGATCACGGTAGTAGCCTCGCTCAAGCACTGATCGATCATGGCTGTGGCTTGCTCTATCAAGGAAGCTGCCTTGCTCAGCCCGTGCTCTATCACTGCTATGGTTTGCTTGATCACAATAGCAGCCTTGCTCAAGCACTGATCAATCATTGCTGTGGCTTGCTCGATCACGGTAGCAGCCTTGTTCCAGCACTGATCGATCACTGCTTCAGCCTTGCTCGATCACGGTGGCTGCCTTGCTCGGGCACTGCTCAATCACTGCTGTGGTTTGCTCGATCGCGGTGGCAGCCTTGCTTGCCTTGCTCAAGCATTTATCGATCACTGCTGTGGCTTGCTCGATCACGGTAGCAGCCATGCTCAAGCACTGATCGATCACTACTCTGGTTTCCTCGATCATGGTAGCAGCCTTGCTCCAACACTGCTCGATTATTGTCGTGCCTTCCTGTAGCTCGGTAGTAGCAATGTTTGAGTAATGCCATGGCATGCTCGACCACGGTAATCAGCCTTGCTCAACCACGGTAGCACGGTAGCAGCCTTGCTCAAGCACTGATCGATCACTGTTGTGGCTTGGTCGATAACAGTCGCAGCCTTGCTCAAGCACTGAGCAATCACTGCCATTGCTTGCTCGATCACGGTAGCAGCCTTGCTCAACCACTACTCGATCACTACCACGCCTTACTGCTGCTCGGTAGCAGCAATGCCTGAGCAATGCCGTGGCTTGCTCGACCACAATATCAGCCTTGCTCAACCACGGTACCACGAGAGTGCGGCAACAACCCCACTCCAGCACGGTAGCAGCTTTGCTCGGGCACTGCTCGATCACTACTATGGCTTGCTCGATCACGGATGCCACCTTGGTCAAGCGCTGCTCGATCGCTTCCAGGCCTTGCATAAGCTCGGTAGTAGGCTTGCTCGAGCAGTGCTTCAGCCTTGCTTGATAACAGTGGCTGCCTTGCTCGGGCACTGCTCGATCACTGCTGTGGCTTGCTCGATCACGGTAGTAGCCTTGCTCAACCAATGATCGATCACTGCTGTGGCTTGCTCGATCACGGTAGCAGCCTTGCTCAAGCACTGATCGATCACTTCATCAGCCTTGCTCGATAAAGGTGGCTGCCTTGCTTGGGCACTGCTCGATCACTACTATGGTTTGCTCGATCGCGGTAGTAGCCTTGCTCAAGCACTAATCGATCACTGCTGTGGCTTGCTTGATCATGGCAGTAGCCTTCCTCAAGCATAGCTCTATCACTGTTGTGCCTTGCTGCAGCTCGGTAGCAGCAATGCTTGAGCAATGTCGTGGCTTGCTTGACCACGGTATCAGCCTTGCTCTCGAGCACGGTTGCACGGTAGCAACCTTGCTTGTCCACGGTGCCACAGTAGCACTACAGCAGCCCCGCTCGCGAACGGTAGCACGGCTGCTGCCTTGGTTGAGCACTGCTTGATCATGCTAGTAGCTTTGCTCGGGCACTGCTAGATCACTGTTGCGGCTTGCTCGATCACTGAAGCAGCCTTGGTCAAGCGCTGCTCGATCGCTACCATGCCTTGCGTCAGCTCGGTAGTGGCCTTGCTCGAGCACTGCTTTAGCCTTGCATAATCATGGTGGCAGCCTTGCTTGGGCACAACTGGATAACGGTAGCAGCCTTGCTCAAGCACTGCTCAATCACTGCTATGCATTGCTACAACTTGGTAGCGCCAATGCTTGAGGAATGCCGTGGCTTGCTCGACCATGGTATCAGCCTTGCTCGAGCACGGTAGCACAGTTAGCAGTCTTGCTCAACCACGGTGCCACGGTAGCACGGCAGCAGCTGATAATACCATAGAAGTTATATTTGAAGTACACTTACAGACCTGAAACTCGAGTTAAGAACATGCTTCCCTCTTGTTATTTATGTTGTTTTTGCTGAAATGCGAATTTCTGTACTCCTTATCCATCCGCTAAGTTTATCTGGGGTTTTTAGGACTTCCTCAGTAGAAAACATGGAAAATAATATATCAACGGAAAGCTTGTTGAGTCACGAATCCAACGCATAAAATTGTGCATGATTCGGAGCTAAAATGAGGAAGTTATGGCCAACCGAAGAAAACTGCGCAGAACAGACACAGTGCACCGCGGTGTGAACAGTGCAACACCACGGTTCACTGAGAGCATTTACAGCTGCATTTTGCCTCAGCTCATGCGGTGCAACACTGTTCACACTGCGGTGCACTGAGGCGAAATGGTGGGACCCAGCACTTTAATCCCACATTGACCATGCCAACTTTGGGAAGGGTACAAATACCTTATAAATAGAGGTGCCCACCCACAAGAGAAAAAAAAAGAAGAGGAATAGCATTTCATAACTAAGCATTGCCGAACAACATTCTTGGCGGATAAGGTTACGAACTCGGGGCGTCAGAACACGGAATGGAGTAGAAGAAGCTAAGGAATAAAGCTCCTTATTCAGTGTTTGAGACTTCTTCTATTCTTAGTTCCTTTCTCTTCATTTTGGTTTCGTAACTTTTAATTCCGATGAACATGTATTGTGGTATAACCATGTCCGGCTAGTTTCTTATTCTCTAGGGTAGTAAGTGGAGCTTAGTGTTTATTTCAGCCATGTATTGAACTTCTATTTCCCGGATCTATGAAGGTGTTTTGTTTCCTTATGTTTACTGTACTTCATGTGTTTGTTGATGTCTAGCCAACTCGATAAATCGATCTAAGGGATAGTGAGGAAACACGGCAGTGAGAATCCCATTGCCTAAGTAAACATAGCTTAGGAATAACCGTACCGAAAGGTAAGTTAGTCATTCTGAGAGTTAGAAGAGACATGTGGGAAGGCCCAAGAGGTAGTTATCACCCTAGGCATCCCGATACGGTTATGAACATGACACTTGGTCCCTTAATTCTAACTACCTAGATATAGAGTGGGTTAGGATCATCCTGAGGATACATCCTAGTTACGACAAGAGTCAGATTAGGTGACTTGAGAACCCATGGATAGAAGAAGAGGACACTTGACTGGATCTGGTTAATTAAGTCCAATAGGAGTGAAATAGACCTAAGTGAAGCTGAATCCCTAGGATTGTCTTCTTGTTGAAATCATATAAAGCTATCTCTATTTTCTGTAGGTTGTCTGATCTTACTTCTATTTCTAGTTGTTTCTGCATTCTCTAACTGTTGTGCGGTTTGGCTTGGTACTTGGTGTTCTAAATTCGTGCTCCATAGGCTTTGATCCTCGTGGGAACGATACCCGCTCACCGGGTTTACTACTTGCATCCGTCCTCTTGCGGGCTGATAGGCAAACAAGTTTTTGGCGTCGTTGCTGGGGATCGAAGTGTATCTATTGACCCGAATTGAAGCACTTGACTTCGACCAAACCAATTTACTTTTCTGTACTTTTCTCTTGTTTTGTAGTTCTCAATTCCTTGTTTTGTACTCTATCAGTGTATGAGTAGGAGATCTCAACAAGACTTGCTGCTGCTTGATCCGAAAATAGAGCGAACTCTCATTCGAAGGAGGCGAGAACAATCACTTGCGGAGATTTCATCTTCTCATAACATGGAGGACTCGCAGGACAACCCCGCGCTAAAGATGAGACATTACGTGGACTGGGAACGGACAACCGATCAAGAATCGCCAAACCAGCTGTTCAAGCTCACACATTCGAGATCAGACCGGCGATGCTCCAAATGATTCAAACAGCATGCTCGTTTAGCGGTGGTCCAAATGAGGACCCTCATGCTCAACTTGTTGTTTTTAATGATTTGTGTGATACTTTTAGACAAAATGGGGTTCCTCAAGATTATATTAAAATAACTTTGTTTCCTTTCTCTCTTAGGGACAAGGCAAGGACATGGCTTAGTTCATTCCCACTGGGATCCCTCAACAATTGGGACATCATTGCGGAGAAGTTTCTCACGAAATATTTTCCACCCTCCAAGATGGCTAAGTTGAGGAGTGATATCATGTCATTTAGGCAACTTTCGATGGAGACCATGCTAGAAGCATGGGAGCGCTACAAAGGCTTGTTGCAGAATTGTCCACATCATGATCTTCCGATGTGGCAAGTGGTAAACACATTTTATAATGGAATTTCTGATGCCTTACAAACTTATATTAATGCTGCTGCAGGAGGCACAATGCTTGAGAAGACACCGGAGGAGGCATACGACCTCATCGAGGCATTAGCAACAAACGTGGTGTCGAAGCGAAACATGGCTCAAAAGGGGACACCTGGAATCCATTCGGTGGATGCTCTAACAGCTCTTTCAGCCAAGATGGATGCCTTAATGGCAACCATGAAGCCACAAGGAGTCGGAGCAACCTCAACGGTGTTTGAAGATTATCCAATGGAAACTGGGCATGAGGAGGCAAATTTTGTGGGAAGCAACCCGAGGAACAACCCATATTCAAACACTTACAATCCGGGTTGGCAAAATCACCCCAACTTTTCATATGCTAACAACCGGCTGACTCGACCACCGGGGTTCCAACCGGCGTAGAAGCTGACACCAAATGACTCCGAACGGCTGACAAAACTTGAAAATGCTTTTCTTGAGCTTATGGTGGCTAACAAGAACACTAATGCTAGTGTGCAATCCAACACTAATAGCATTGTTACCTTGCAGGCACAAATGAAGAACATGGAAACTCAACTAGGTCAAATTGCTCAAGCCCTTTGAGTTCGGGCACAAGGATCACTCCCAAGCAACACCGAAATGAATCCAAGGGGAGGCAGATCTGAGCACGTGAGTGCTATCATGCTGAGAAGTGAGAAGAAGGTAGGATTTGATCACAGCCAACCCAATGTCGAAGCAGAAGAGAACAACCCTCCAGCATATGGTGAAACAATGAAGCACACCCCGATGTGCCAAGAATCCACTGCGATGGGAAGACATGCAGCACCGCGGTCACCAAATTGCAGCACCGCGATACCAAGGTGCCCAACAGCTGAAGGCAAGGGAGACAGGCACACCGCGGTAGCCACCAGCCACATCGAGGTGTCCTAGGAGTAGAATGACCAGAATGCCACAACCAACTCCCGGGCGAAAAGTAGCAACTCACAGCCATCAAGAAGGACCCAAGGAAAGGAAGACAACACCAACAAGCCTACTCAGACATACCCTCCATTACCATATCCACAAAGAGCAAAGCAGGATCAATTTGAGTTTCAATTTCATAAGTTTCTTGATACATTCCGTAAATTGCACATTAACATCCCTTTTGCAGAAGCATTGGAGCAAATGCCGAGCTATGCCAAGTTCATGAAGGATATCCTTTCACAAAAGAGGAGGCTTGCCGATTACGAGACAGTTGCGCTAACAGAAGAGGCAACTGCAATCCTTCAGAAAAAGCTTCCTCCAAAGCTCAAGGACCCGGGTAGTTTCACTATCCCTTGTTCCATTGGTAAAGCTTCGAAGGTAAGGCATTATGTGATTTGGGTGCTAGCATTAATCTTATACCTTACACTGTATTCAAGGAATTAGGGGTGGGTGAGGTTAAGCCAACTACTGTAACACTGCAATTAGCTGATAAATCATTGGCTTATCCCTTAGGAATTGTGGAGGATGTTCCAGTTAAAGTAGACAAATTCATATTCCTGGTTGATTTCATTGTTTTGGATTATGATGAGGACAGGAACATCCCGATAATTTTGGGTCGCCCATTCTTGGCGAATGGCTGTGCATTGTTCGACGTGTAGAAAGTAGAACTGACTATGCGTGTGAACGGCCAGGAAGTAACATTTAATGTTTATAATGCATTGAAACATCCTAGCGAACCTGATGAAGTTCTCTTGATTGATGTATGCAAGCAGGTGACTAGGACGGCTGTCCAAGAGATAACATCGTAGGATCCTCTCAAATCGGTTCTAACAAGGAAGTCGTCTTCAGAAGATCAAGATCTGCAAGAGGTCCTCAAGATATTGGAATCCTGCCCCGTGCTACCACAGAATGTGTCATATTTCGAACCTTTGGAGGTCAGACCTAATTCTTTGAAGCCATCCATTCAAGAACCACCGGAATTGGAATTTAAGCCCTTACCAAAACATTTAAGGTGCGCCTTCCTTGGCTCTTCTTCCACACTTCCTGTCATTGTTGCATTTGATTTAACATCAGTACAAGAAGACAAACTACTTTGAGTTCTTCGGAACCACATGAAAGCAATTAGGTGGACCATAGCTGATTTCCAAGGAATCAGCCCCTCGATATGCATGCACAAGATCTTGCTCGAAGACAGCCACAAGGAGTCGATAGAAGGACAAAGAAGGCTTAATCCTGTCATGAAGGAGATAGTTAAGAAAGAGATCCTCAAATGGCTGGATGCAGGTATAATCTTTCCTATCTCTAACAGTAAATGGGTAAGTCCAGTACAGTGTGTGCCTAAGAAAGGCGGCATGACAGTCATAGTAAATGAAGGTAATGAGCTGATTCCAACTAGAACTGCGACAGGATGGAGAATATGCATGGACTACCGCAAGCTAAACAAGGCCACACGTAAGGATCATTTTCCACTTCCCTTTATTGATGAGATGCTTGATAGACTGGCAGGGAGGGAATATTTTTATTTCTTAGATGGCTATTCAGGTTACAATCAAATTGCTATAGCCCCTAAGGATCAAGAGAAAACCACCTTTGTGTGCCCTTATGGCACATTTGCGTTTAAGCAAATGCCATTCGGGTTGTGAAATGCACCAGCCACTTTTCAGAGATGTATGATGCCAATTTTTTCTAATTTGATTGAAAAGTGCATAGAAGTTTTTATGGATGATTTTTTGGTGTATGGCAACTCATTTGATGAATGTTTGGCTAATCGATCTCTTGTCCTTAAAAGATGTGAGGAAACTAACCTTGTTTTAAATTGGGAAAATGCCATTTCATGGTAAAAGAAGGAATAGTTTTGGGGCATAAAATTTCTAAAAAGGGCATGGAGGTAGATAGGGCCAAGATTGCTATAATTGAAAAGTTGCCACCACCAACAAATGTCAAAGTTGTTTGGAGCTTCTTAGGACATGCCGGTTTCTAGAGAAGGTTTATCAAGGACTTTTCAAAAATAGCAAAACCATTGTGTAACATGTTAGATAAGGATGCCCCTTTTGTGTTTGATGATAACTGCTGCAAGCTTTTACTGAATTAAAGATAAGACTTGTTTCTGCACCCATCATAGTTGCCCAGGATTGGTCTTTACCTTTTGAACTAATGTGCGATGCAAGTGATTTTGTAGTAGGAGCATCTTTAGGCCAAAGGAGAAACAGAATCTTCCATCCAATATATTAGACAAGCAGAACACTTGATGAGGCTCAAATCAACTACACGACAACAGAGAAGGAGTTTCTTGCTGTAGTTTTTGCTGTTGAGAAATTCTGATCATACTTGACATGCACTAAAGTTACTGTATTTACTGGTCATGCAGCAATCAAGTATCTGATCCAAAAGAAAGATGCAAAACCAAGACTCATTCGATGGGTCCTTCTTCTACAAGAGTTTGACCTTGAGATTCGGGACTAGAAGCGATCAGAGAATCAAGTGGCTGATCACTTATCCCGACTTGAGAACAAGGAGTGCATGGAAAAATAGGTAATTAATGAGTTCTTCCCTGATTAGCAAGTTTTTACTGTATCATCTATTCCTTGGATTGCTGATATTGTGAATTACTTGGCGTCTCGATACATTCCATCTGAATTCAATGCTCAACAAAGGAAAAGGTTTTTGAATGATTGCATGAAATACATTTGGGATGAACCATATTTGTTTAGAATAGGACCTGATCATTTGTTGAAAAGATGTGTCCCAGATGATGAGCAGCTAGACATATTAAAGAGTTATCATGAATCTCCTTCTGGAGGCCACTATGAGGGACACAAAACTGCTTGGAAAATCCTAGCGTCGGGTTTTTATTGGCCAACCATTTTTCGTGATGCTTTTGCCTACATCTCAACTTGTGATAGATGTCAATGAGTAGGCAATATTTCAAGACGTCATGACATGCCATTGAATTCAATCCTGGAAATTGAACTGTTTGACGTTTGGGGAATAGATTTCATAGGGCCATTTCCTTCATCATTTGGTAACCATTACATATTGCTTGCGGTGGATTCTGTTTCCAAATGGGTAGAGGCAATTGCCTCCCCCACATGTGATGCTAATGTTGTTCTTAAGTTCTTGCAAAGAAATATCTTCTCAAGATATGGAGCACCACGAGCGGTTATCAGTGATGGCGGATCACACTTCTGCAACAAATAGTTGGAGAAGCTCATGGCCAAGTACGGAGTATGCCATAAAGTAGCCTTAGCATACCATCCTCAAATCAATGGTTTGGCGGAGGTATCCAACCGAGAAATCAAAAGGATCCTCGAAAAAACTGTCAACATTTCCTGGAAGGATTGGGCTCTCAAGCTTGATGATGCTTTATGGGCATACTAAACTGCATTCAAGACATCCTTAGGCACGTCCCCGTACCAGTTGGTTTTCAACAAGGCATGTCATGTCCCAGTGGAGTTGCAGCACAAAGCATATTGGGCAATCAAGACTCTTTAACTTCAACTTGAAAAAGGCTGGTGAGAAAAGGCTGCTATAGTTGCATGAACTCGATGAGTTTCATCAACAAGTATTCGAAAATCACTGCATCTACAAGGAAAAGGTGAAAGCCTGGCATGATCGAAAAATCATGGTAAGAGAGTTCCATCCTGGTCAACTTGTGTTGTTATTTAATTCACGGTTGAAATTGTTCCCAGGAAAACTGAAATCAAGATGGTCGGGGCCATTTCGAGTTAACCAAGTGTTACCATATGGTGTTCTCAAGTTAAGGAATGAAGTCACCAATGAAGCATTCAAGGTAAATGCTCAAAGAGTAAAAGGATATTTAGGAGGCCCGATCAATCGAGGTGAGGCCTCGGTCCACTTGAAGGAGGCATAACATCACTAAAGTCGAGCCACGGACTCTCTCGTGGCGCTTCTTGGGTGGCAACCCAAGCCCGATTTATTTTAATTCAGTTTTGTGTGTTTGTTTGTTTGTTTAAAATTTTAATTTTATACTTTAGAATAGTTTTCATTGCAAACAAGCTCGCAGAATTGGTAAATTGTCGGGAGAAGGCCCACCAGACTCACAACAACAAGACCAATGAGAGCTGGGCTGACCCAGAAACAAGTCCACCGCAGTGCCAAAAGACCCCACCGCGGTGCCTCTTGCCCATTCGGCTACAGCCCCCTGATCAAGCCTCCTTTCCTTTCAGCAACAGCCGCTCGTAACCACGCATATATAATGATACTCCATCTTGTTTTCTAGGGTTACAAGTCATTCAAGGATAGAGGAGGCCAATCAAAACCATTAGCTGCAAGTCAGACAACAAGAGGATCGTGAACAGGCCAGGTAAGCATATTAGAATTGGTGTGCTATCTACCCTGACAAGATACCTCTGCACCGCGATCTCCAGGTATCAGCATTGCGGTGAGCCAGCATCCTGCCAGAGATTCCCTGCCACAGCTACAACCGGACAATGACCAGACACAGCCCCACCGCAGTGTCCAAGTGTCTGCACCGTGGTGTAGAAGATTCCTGACAGCATCGCCTTGGCTGCCGAGACCTGCACCAAGTTGATTTTGAATTCAAGATTTGAATCATTACAAAGGCTATAAAAGGGGGTTCTTCTAGTGGTCAATTGTACAAATTACTATCATTGCTCTCTCTCATTACTCTTGCTCCTCTTCGCTTATTCCTGATTGGTTTCACAAGCTCAGGACACAAGCACTCATCGGGACGAATTCTAGTGGAGCAACCAAATCAGGAGCGATCAGAATCAATCAAGTCCTTAATAGTGAATTCCTGGGATTCCTACTGCCCAGGTGGTAAATTCGTTCTCACACTCTCGCTTGTGCATCAAGTGTGATTGTCTTTAGTTTGTGTGATTGCCATGGCATCTCCCTCGCACCGCCGTAGTAGAAGATGCACAAACACTCCCCCACCACTTGCTGATCCACCCGTCGCTCGTTTTGTGTCTAATGAGGCGGAGATTTTTTATGAAAACATGTGGAAGAATCGTCAGTGTCATACGAAAAGGGGATTTATTTTTGACAATCGTAACTTGATGGCTTCTTTCATGGAAGATATAGCTGCTATGAATTGGACTCATTTTTGTGCACCACCCCAAAGGGGCATCTTGAATTTAGTGCGAGAATTTTATGCTAATTTGACCCACTCGGGTGATGAGACAGTATACATGAGAGGAGTGCACATGCCATTCACAATAGAAGATATTAGGCAAGCCATTAGGACTCCACATGCACCCATGCTTGCTACTGTGATAGAAAACATTGATGAAGATGACATTTTGAATGCGATTGCAAAACCCAGTGCAAATTGGCATGTACACACCGAGGAGCATTTAACCATTTTAAGAAAACATTCGAATTATCGAGCACGAGTGTGGCTCCTCTTTGTGACATCTCGTATCATGCCTACATCTACATTGTCACAAGTTATTAAGATGCGGATCTACCTTATATATTGCATCATGACACATCATCATTTTGATGTTGCCGCATTCTTACATTCCCAAATTCAAGATTACGAGTATGGGATAGGAGGTCGTATGTGTTTCCCTTGTTTGATTACTTCACTTTGCCGACGTGCAGGTATCCCGTTGAATGAGGCAATGGATGACACCACAACTTGTGAGCCCATTAATGCAGCAACCATTCATGACATGCGGGATCGTGACAACCAAGGTGAGGAAGCTCAAGGAGCCGACCAAGCGGAAGAAGAGCAAAGACCGAAGGAGGACCCAGTCACTCGAATGATCCGAGAAACACATGCTTTAACAGTGAAGATGAATCAATGCCAAAAGAAGTGGACTCGGTTCATCGGACAAACATTACACATCCGGGAACAAAATGAAAGACTTATTAGCCAAGCATTACGAATCAACCTCCACGAATATCCACCCATTCCGTCAACAAGTGAGGACGAGTCCGCTGATACAAATGAAACGGATGTGGATTCGGGGGACTACCGGGAGGAAAGCGATGAAGAGCATGACTAGAAGGCTGCCACATCAACTTTGACACAAGGGGAGCATTCATTAACCCGTTCTCTTTACTTTTCTAAACATTGCGAACAATGCTTAGCTTAGGTTTGGGGGGGTGAAGTATGTTAATTTCGTGTCAAAGTCGGTTAGATTATTTGCTTGCTTGTTTGCTCTGTGCTTGCATTTGCATGACATACAGCTCATAGGATGTTAGATAGTTGCACATTTATTTCATCTTGCATTTGTTTTTGACTTCGAAAAGAAAAAAAATTGCAAAATGGAAAAATGATGATATTTTTGATGGATAGGAATGCTTGTAGGCATTAGTAGGGAACTTGAGTTGATCCTTGTTCTATGATGATAATTAATGGCTAGCGTGATTGCTTGACTCTAAGTGAAATTGTGATGAATCTTGTGATGATTTTCGGCCCCAATTATTTATACATGAACCTTACATATAGATCTTAAGTCAAGGACAGTAAGTGTCATCTTTGGAAATGCTTTTGCAAAAATGTGTTAGGCTAAAAGTGAGTATATAAGCAAAGATGTGCCAAGGCTTTGAGTACCTCGTTCGGGTTTGAGCCCAAATTGATGCACTGAGTGTGCTGGCAATACGGCCCGACATGTATTTGTGGGGGACTATTTGTTCATCCGATTGGCTGATCAAAAGCATGTGAGTAAATTACAAAGCCAGCGGAGGTGCGGGCCCTCGAAAGTCATGCACCACTCGAGTAAGGGTTGTTTGCTAAGTGAAAATACCAAAAAAAAAAAAGGGTAAGAGCAAAAACGTGAGATCATGCATTGAAGTAATAGCTAGACACATGTTTGCATGAGTATTTCCTTATGATGCACCATAATGAGGTCAAGACTTCGGGGTCAAGTGTAAGGGATTGCACGACATTGCACGGTTTAAAATGAAATCACGAGGTTAGGATCATTGAAACTCCAAGTTAAGTAAGAAACACGACCATTGCTGAGAACTTGACGGGAAAGGCTTCAAAGTACCGAAAACAAATTATGAGCATTGCTACCAATTGAAGAAGTGAAGATGCATGTTAAACTTTGAATTATTATGCTTAGCGCTTTGCTTGAGGACAAGCAAAAGTTTAGGTTTGGGGGTGTGATAATACCATAGAAGTTCTATTTGAAGTACACTTTCAGACTTGAAACTTGAGTTAAGAACATGCATCCCGCTTGTTGTTTGTGTTATTTTTGCTGAAATGTGAATTTTTGTACTCCTTATCCATCCTCTAAGTTTATCTTGGTAATTTCAGGACTTCCTCATACAAATGATATATCAACGGAAATCTCATCGAGTCAGGAATCCAACGCATCAAACTGTGCATGATTCGGAGCTAAAATGAGTAAGTTATGGCCAACCGAAGAAAACTACGCAGAACAGACACAGTGCACCGCGGTGTGAACAGTGCAACACCGCGGTTCACTGAGAGCATTTACAGCTGAATTTCACCTCAGCTCACTGAGGTGCAACACTGTTCACACCACGATGCACTGAGGCGAAATGGTGGGACCAGCATTTTAATCCCACACTGACCATGCCAACTTTGGGAAGGGCACAAATACCTTATAAATAGAGGTGCACCTCCACAAGAGAAAAAAAAAAAAGAAGAGGGATAGCATTTCATAAGTAAGCATTCCTGGACAATATTCTTGGCAGATCAAGGTTACGAACCCAGGGTGTTAGAACACGGGACGGAGTAAAAGAAGCTAAGGAATAAAGCTCCTCATTCAATGTTTGAGACTTCTTCTATTCTTAGTTCCTTTCTCTTCATTTTGGTTTCGTAACTTTTAATTCCGACGAACATGTATTGTGGTATAACCATGTCCGGCTAGTTTCTTATTCTCTAGGGTAGTAAGTGGAGTTTTGTGTTTATTTCAGCCATGTATTGAACTTCTATTTTCTGGATCTATGATGGTGTTTTGTTTCCAATATGTTTACTGTACTTCATGCATTTGTTGATGTCTGGCCAGCTCAATAAATCGATCTAAGGGATGGTGAGGAAACACGAGAGTGAGAATCCCGTTGCCTAAGTAAACATAGCTTAGGAATAACCATACCGGGAAGTAGGTTAGTCATTCTAAGAGTTAGAAGAGAAGTGTGAGAAGGCCCGAGAGGCAGCCATCACTCTAGGCATCCCGATACGGTTACAAACATGACACTCGGTCCCTTAATTTTAACTACCTAGATATAGAGTGGGTTAAGGATCTCCTAGGGATACATCCAAGTTACGACGAGAGTCGGATTAGGCGACTTGAGAACCCGTGGAAAGGAGAAGAGGACAGTTGACTGGATCCGGTTAATTAAGTCCAGTAGGAGTGAAATAGACCTAAGTAAAGCTAAATCCCTAAGATTGTCTTCTTGTCGAAATCATATAAAGCTATCTCTATTTTTCGTAGGTTGTCTGATCTTCCTTCTATTTCTAACCGTTTCTGCATCCTCTCAACTGTTGTGCGGTTTGGCTTGGTACTTGGTGTTCTAAATTCGTGCTCAATAGGCTTTGATCCTAATGGGAACGATACCCGCTCACCGGGTTTCCTACTTGCGATCTATCCTCTTGCGGGCTGACAGGCAAACAGTAGCCCCGCTCTAGCATGGTAGCAGCTTTCCTCGGGCACTACTCAATCACTGTTGTGGCTTGCTCAATCACGAAAGCCGCCTTGGTCAAGCGCGACTCGATTGCTACTGTGCCTTTTGTCAGCTCGGTAGCAGCCTTGCTCGAGCACTGCTTCAGCCTTGCTTGGGCACTGCTCGATCACTGCTGTGGTTTGCTCGATCAAGGTAGCAGCCTTACTCAAGCACTGATCGATCACTGCTGTGGCTTGCTCGATCACGGTAGCAACCTTGCTCAAGCACTGATCGATCACTGTTGTGGCTTGCTCGATCATGGTAGCAGCCTTGCTCAAGCATTGTTCGATCACTACTGTGGCTTGCTCGGTCAAGGTAGCAGCCTTCCTCAAGCACTGCTCGATCACTACCGTGCCTTGCTGCAGCTCGGTAGCAGCAATGCTTGAGCAATGTCGTAGCTTGCTCGACCACAGTATCAGCCCTGCTCGAGCACGGTAGCATGGTAGCATGGTAGCAGCCTTGCTGGACCACCGTACCACAGTAGCACTGCTGCAGCCCTGCTAGAGCACAGTAGCACGGCTGCCGCCTTGGTTGAGCACTGCTCGATCATGGTAGCAGCTTTGCTCGGGCGCTACTAGATCACTACTGTGGCTTGCTCGATCACGGAAGCAACCTTGGTTAAGTGCTGCTCGATCACTGCCGTGCCTTGCATTAGCTCGGTAGCAGCCTTGCTCAAGCACTGCTTCATCCTTGCTCGATCACGGTGGCTGCCTTGCTCAGGCACTGCTCGATCACTGCCTGGTTTGCTCGATCACGGTAGCAGCCTTGCTCAAGCATTGAACAATCATTGTTGTGGCTTGCCCAATCACGGAAGCAGCCTTGCTCAAGCATTGATGAAACAATGTTTTGGCTTGCTTGATCACAGTAGCAGCCTTGCTCAAGCACTGATTGATCACTGCTGTGGCTTGCTCGATCACGACAATAGCCTTTCTCCAACACTACTCGTTCACTGCCATGCCTTGCTGCAACTCGGTAGCAGCAATGCTTGAGCAATTATGTGGCTTACTCGACCACGGTATCAGCGTTGCTCAAGCACGGTAGCACGGTACCAGCCTTGCTCGACCAAGGGACCACGGTAGAGCTACAACAGCCTCGCTCGAGCACGGCAGCACGGCTGCCGCCTTGGTCAAGCACTGCTCGATCACGGTAGTAGCTTTTCTCGGGCATTGCTAGATCACTGTTGTGGTTTGCTCGATCAGGGAAGCAGCCTTGGTCAAGCGCTGCTCGATCGTTGCTATGCCTTGCATCAACTTGGTAGCAGCCTCGCTCGAGCCTTGCTCGATCACTCCTGTGGCTTGCTCAAGCACTCATTGATCATGGTAGCGGCCTATCTCCAGCACTACTCGATCACTGTCGCACCTTGTTGCAGCTCGGTAGCAGCAATGCTAGAGCAATGGCGTGGCTTGCTCGACCGTAGTATCAGCCTTGCTCGAGCACAGTAGCAGCCTTGGTTGACCACTATACCACAATAGCGCGGCTGCCGCCTGGTCGAGCACTGCTCGATCACAGTAGCAGCTTTACCTAGGCACTGCTAGATCATTGCAGTGGCTTACTCGATCACGGAAGCAGCCTTGGTCAAGCACTGTACGATCGTTGCCATGCCTTGCATCACCTCGGTAGCAGCCTTGCTCGAGCACTCCTTCAGCCTTGCTCGATCACGGTGGCTACCTTGCTTGGGCACTGCTCGATCATTGTTGTGGCTTGCTCAACCATGGTATCAGCCTTGCCCGAGCACGATAGCACTGTAGCAGCCTTGCTCCCCCACGGCACCACAGTTGGCTGCAGCAGCCCCGCTTCAGCACGGTAGCATGACTGTCGCCTTGGTCGAGCGCTGCTCCATCACGGTAGAACCTTTGCTCGGGCACTGCTCAATCACTATTGTGGCTTGCTCGATCACAGAAGCAGCCTTGGTCAAGCGCTGCTCAATCACTGTCGTGCCTGCCATCAGCTCAGTAGTAGCCTTGCTCGAGCACTGCTTCAGTCTTGCTCGATCACGGTAGCAGTCTTGCTCTTGGTCAAGCACTGACCGATCACTGCTTCAGCCTTGCTCGATCACGGTGGCTGCCTTGCTCTTGCACTGCTGGATCACTGTTGTGGCTTGCTCGATCACGGTGGCTGCCTTGCTCGGGCACTGTTCCATCACCGTTGTGGCTTGCTCGATCACGGTAGCAGCCTTGCTCAAGCACTGTCACGGGGCCAAGGGCGCTACCAGAATACCACTCGAATACCTTGGTACCGCTAGCCATCAACAGCTCGCTCTGCTGACCAGCCACGAAATCTCCACAAAACTAAGGCTCACAAGCCTAGAATCAATCAAAGCACACAGAAGAGGTTGGGAAAAACTAACTTGTATTATATCACAACAAGTATCCAACTACAGACTTCGGTTGAGTATATGCCTCATTGCCCCGACTGCTTGCACTCCTCACTTGACTCCTCACAATACAGACTTAGCACTCACACTCTCCTCTTAGTGTGTCCCTCGTGCCCTCCATTGTCTGCTCTCCTTCTTGTGAGTGAATGTCTAGCTCTCCTCGAATGAATGACTCTCCAGTCTGAATGACTCAAATGGGAGTCCACGCCTATTTATACGCGAAGCTCACCAAGCAAATATGCCAGGTAATCTAGACTTTCCCTAACGACAAGTCTATACAAGGTAGTTGACCAATCTCTATCAAGACTTTCCATGTGTGGTGGGAATATTCTCCTCCTGAGATTCCTCTTGCCATGTTGGATCCCTGTTCATCGCAAGCTTCCCGATCTGGCACACCCGGCTTCCATAGATAGGGCTGACTCTCCTCCTAAGAATCCGGTTGCCCTGTTGGATCCCCCGACTCTTGGTCAACTTCCATATCTGGCGTGCTTGACTTCCATAGGTGGCTTGTAGGCGTATCTCTGATTACCTCCTCCAATCATGGATTGATTGGATCCTTGCCACGATTCCCGCTGCTCCCAATAAGGCATTTCGTGATCCAGGGACTTGATTGATCCTTCGACTGTGGCCCACATCTGCTCCAAGAAACGCTGCCAAGTGCTCCACAGCATTTGTAGCACATATTCCGGGAGATAGCCTCTGAGCTCCATCACTTCCCATGTGCCTGCAACCACAGTCATGATTGAGAACTCATCTCATGATCAAGTACCATCACAGTGCCTTGCTTGAGCAATCATGCGCATCGCAATCTAGCACCTCGACACTTAGTCGATAACGTGCCCTCCTAGCACGTTGCCGGCTACCATGACTCCGAGGCATGCTCATGGTAGGCGGGTCTTGGGATGCCACCTCAGGGGTCTAACAAACCTCCCCCACCAGAAGAGGTCGACGCCCTCGCCGACTTTGCTGCGTGGTATGCTGCTAAGACCTTGGCGTACCTCTCGACGTCTTCTGACATCCTAGGCCATGTATATGACCTTGAGAGCAGTGCTAGCATGCGCTCCCACCCTCAATGTCTAGCCCCCTAGTTGTCATGGCACTCCTCCATGAGTCTGCGACGTAGTCCCCCTCTGCAAGGGACGTATAGGCGACCACCCTTCCCGTAGAGTAGCCCATGTTTCAGCTGATAGCGTCACACCGTGCCATCCTTTACCTGCTCCAGCAACAGCTGGTAACCCCGATTCTGTTGCACCGCAGATCAGATGAGCTTCAGGAAATCAGAAGTTCGATGGGAGATGGCACCAAATCTCTCCCTCTTATGTGCTGAGTAGTGCTGCTCCACAGACTTCAGCTTCCGGCTTGCAATAGAGTGCTCGTCCCGCACGAGCACACTTCCAATTGCACAGTCACCATGTGCTTTGGAAGGCTTCTCCAGGTTAGGAAGCCCAAGCACCCGCTCCTTCACCATGGCTTCCTCCACCTCGTGGTCCACCGCCCTTTGTGGTAGTAGACCTGCTGGCAGCTCTTCAGGCATCACACCCTGAAGACTCCCACGTACCTTGGCGCTCTCTGAAGGTACCGCTGGTTTCGCGTTAACACCTTGTGCCCCGTTCCGCCTACTTCCACCAAGTAGGTGGGGTAACCCTTCTTCCTCCCTCGTGCTACCTGCATGGCAGACACCGTTTCTATCATAATCCCCTTATTGCGACTGAAACCTTTGTATCCTCGAACAAAGCATGGGTGTCGCGGATTGCCAACCATGAATCCGCCAAGGTGCATTAAGATCGTAACCGAGGCCTCCACGAAGAAGTTGTTCCCAAGAACTAGGTCATAGTCATCCAACGGGACAACCATGAGGTCAAGGCTTTCCTCCCAAGACTCCATCTTGATGGGAACGCCTTTAGCTGGGCCACCAATTGGCTGGCTCTTCGAGTTGACTGCCTTCAACTCGGAGTTGTGCCGCTCCACTTTCAGCCCACGTGGTCGCATCATCCTATTCGACACGAAAGTGTTGGAAGCTCCTATGTCTACCAATGCCGACATCTTTCGACCATTGAGTAGCACGTCCATGAACAATAGTCCATACGCAGCCTTCCATTGATCAAAACGAAGTGCGCCCAGCACCTACAACGTAGAGGCATGTACCACTGCCTCTTCGTCGAAGTCTTGATCAACCAATGCTAAGAGCTTCTCAGGCTTCGGGCAATCCTTTGCCTTATGAGGACCTTTGCATATGAAGCAACCGGGATGAGTCCGCGGGTCCTTCAAGGAGCCGTTTCCCTCGTTCTCCTTCTCCTTCCCTTTGTCCTCAAGAGTGAGCCTGCTCTTACCCTTGCCGTTCCTTCCCTTCGCCTCGAACTTGGACACCTTGCCCTTGTCCTCGCTTTGCACCTCCTCCAACCCTTCTTCAACCTGAGTATTGCGCAAATCGAGCAGCGCATCAGCAGCTGCTAGAGCCGTTGGAAGGTCCTTCACACCTTGGCATCTGAGCTCCAGTTGAGCCCATGGCTATAGACCCTTCAGAAACATATATAGCTTATCCGTCACTGACATGTCCGTCATGTCAAGCATCAAGGAGCTGAATTGCTTGACATATTCCCGCACCGAGCTGGTCTGCTTCAGCTTCTCGGGTATGTCCCGAGCCACCCACGCCGTGCAGCTCGATAGGAATTGCTCTTTCAATTCCTGCTTCAGTGCTTCCCACGTCTCAATACATGGTCGCCCAGCACTTAGTGCATCCTGGACCCGCGTCCGCCACCATAGCTTTGCATCATTTGCCAAGTACATGGTGGTCACCATGACCTTATCCACCTTTGGGACCTTTGCAGCATCGAAGTAAGTGTCCATGTCCCAAAGGAAGTTCTCCAACTCCTTAGAACTTCGAGTACCTTTGAATGCCTTGGGCTCAGGGATCTTCACCTTCCGCCGAGTCTCACTCCCCGATGCTACTCCTTAAGTAGCTAGTTGTCGCATGATCAAGACCACGTTGTCTCGCAATGTAGCGACATCGGAGACCAGGAACTCCACAAGGTCCGTCAGTGTCCCACCAAGGTGATCGCCCTCTCCGACATTGTCTTCGAGAGCAAGGACGTGCTCATGTACAACGCTCATCAAGGGAGCATCCTCTGTGAATGCGACAACTTGCCTCTCCAAGGCCACCATTCGTTCCCGCAACGCCTCCATTGATTGAGTTGTCACGGTTGTAATGTCGCTGAAACGGAGGTCTGATACCACTCCTTTGTATCTCTAGGCTCTGATACCAACTCCTTGGTATCTTCAGGCTTTGGTACCAACTGTCACGGGGCCAAGGACGCTACCTGAATACCACTCGAGTACCTTGGTACCACTAGGCGTCAACAGCTCGCTCTGCTGACCAGCCACGAAATCGCCACACAACTGAGGCTCACAAGCCTAGAATCGATCAAAGCACACAGAAGAGGTTGGGAAAAACTAACTTGTATTATATCACAACAAGTATAAAAAACCCAACTACAGACTGGTTGAGTATATGCCTCACAGCCCCGACTGCTTGCACTCCTCACTCGACTCCTCACAATACAAACTCAGCACTCACACTCTCCTCTCAGTGTGTCCCTCGTGCCCTCAGCTGTCTGCTCTCCTTCTTGTGAGTGAATGTCTGGCTCTCCTCAAATGAATGACTCTCCAGTCTGAATGACTCAAATGAGAGTCCACGCCTATTTATACACGAAGCCCACCAAGCAAATATGCCAGGTAATCTAGACTTTCCCTAACGACAAGTCTATACTAGGTAGTTGACCAATCTCTATCAAGACTTTCCTTGTGTGCTGGGAATATTCTCCTCTTGAGATTCGTCTTGCCATGTTGGATCCCTGTTCCTCACAAGCTTCCCAATCTGGCACACCTGGCTTCCATAGATAGGGCTGATTCTCCTCCTAAGAATCTGCTTGCCCTGTTGGATCCCCCGATCCTTGGTCAACTTCCATATCTGGCGTGCTTGACTTCCATAAGTGGCTTCTAGGCGTATCCATGATTGCCTCGCCCAATCATGGATTGATTGGATCCTTGCCATGATTCCTGCTGCTCCCAATAAGGCATGTCGTGATCTAGGGACTTGATTGATCCTTCCACTGTGGCCCGCATCTGCTCCAGGGAACGCTGTCAACCGCTCCATAACATTCGTAGCACATATTCCGAGATATAACCTCTGAGCTCCATCACTTCGCGTGTGCCTGCAACCACAGTCATGATCGAGAACTAGTCTCATGATCAAGTACCATCACAGTGCCTTGCTTGAGCAGTCATGCACATCGCAATCCAGCACCTCAACACTTGGTCGGTAACGTGCCCTCCTAGCATGTTGCCTGCTACCATGACTCCGAGGCACGCTCATGGTAGGCGGGTCTTGGGATACCACCTTAGGGGTCTAACACCTACCATGGTGGTGATGGGTGATGGAGAATTAGGGTTCGATTTTGGAGAGGGAGCCCGAGAAATGGCTACCACATCCAAGGAAAGCAGAAGGCGCGCAAATTACCCAATCCTGACACTGGGAGCTAGTGACAATAGATAACAATACTGGGCTCATTGAGTTTGGTAATTGGAATAAGTACAATCTAAATCCCTTAATGAGGATCCATTGGAGGGCAAGTCTGGTGCCAGCAGCCGCGGTAATTCTAGCTCCAATAGCGTATATTTAAGTTGTTGCAATTAAAAAGCTCGTAGTTGGACCTTGGGTTTGGTCGACCGTTCCGCCTTTAGGTGTGCACCAGTCGGCTCGTCCCTTCTACCGGCGATGCACTCTTGGCCTTAATTTGCCGGGTTGTTCCTCGGGTGCTGTTACTTTGAAGAAATTAGAGTGCTCAAAGCAAGCCTACGCTCTGAACACATTAGCATGGGAGAACATCATAGGATTCCGATCCTATTGCGTTGGCCTTCGGGATCGGAGTAATGATTAACAGGGACAATCGGGGGCATTCGTATTTCATAGTCAGAGGTGAAATTCTTGGATATATGAAGGACGAACAACTGCGAAAGCGTTTGCCAAGGATGTTTTCACTAATCAAGAACGAAAGTTGGGGGCTCGAAGACGATCAAATACCATCCTAGTCTCAACCATAAACGATGTCGACCAGGGATCAGCGGATGTTGCTTTTAGGACTCCGCTGGCAACGGATATCTAGGCTTTCGCATCAATGAAGAACGTAGCGAAATGCGATACTTGATGTGAATTGCAGAATCCCGTGAACCATTGAGTCTTTGAACGCCAGTTGCGCCCGAAGCCATCCAGCCGAGGACACGTCTGCCTGGGTGTCACGCAACATGTCACCCCCACAGCCCTGCCCCATCCCACCCCAAGCTTGCGGTAGCGACAGGGCGCGAACACTGGCATCCCATCGCGCGCAGCTACGGCTGGCCTAAAAGCGAGCGATGGAGCGACGGACTCTGCCACAAACGGTGGTGGTAGATTCCCCCCTCGGTGCTCAGTGGCCTTCCATCAAACACATGCCACCCCAGGTCAAGCAGGGCCACCCTCTGAGTTTAAGCATATCAAGGAGCAGAGGAAAAGAAACTAACAAGGATTCCCCTAGTAACGGCGAGCGAACTAGGAAATGCCCACCATGAAAATCGGGCGCCCCCGGCGCTCGAATTGTAGTATGCAGAAATGTCCTTAGCGACGGACTGAGCCCAAGTTTTCCCTGGAAAGGGGCGCCATAGAGGGTGAGAGCCTTGCTGTGCTCGGACCCTATCGCACCACGAGGCGCTGTCGAATAGTCGGGTTGTCTGGGAATGCAGCCCCAATCGGGTGATAAATTCGGTCCAAGGTAAATACGGGGGAGAGCTCGATAACAAACAAGCACCGCGAGGGAAAGATGAAAAGGACTTTGAAAAGAGAGTCAGAGAGTGCTTGAAATTGTCAGGAGGGAAGCGGATGGGGGCCAGTGATGCACCCTGGTCGGATGTGGAACGGCGACGAGCCGGTCCGCCAATCGACTCAAGGCATGGACCGATGCGGATTGGGGCAACGACCCAAACCCAAGCCTTTGAAATGCTTGCAGAAACGCCGTGGCCCCAATCATGGTAGGCAGCGTGCGTCTCTCGGCATGCCTCGGCACCTGCACGCTCCTAGCATCGGCCTATGGGCTCCCCATTCGGCCCGTCTTGAAACACGGACCAATGAGTCTGACATGTGTGCGAATCAATGGGTGGAGAGCCCCGTAAGCTGCAAGGAAGCTAACTAGTGGGATCCCCTGTGGGTGCACCACCGACCGACCTTGATCTTCTGAGAAGAGTTCAAGTGAGAGCATGCCTGTTGGGACCCGAAAGATGGTGAACTATGCCTGATCGGGGCAAAGCAATGAGGAAACTCTGGTGGAGGCCCGCAGTGATACTGATGTGCAAATTGTTCATAGTATAGGGGCGAAAGACTAATTGAACCGTCTAGTAGCTAGTTCCCTCTGAAGTTTCCCTCTAGAGAGCTAGAGCTTGAGGGCGAGTTCTATCAGGTAAAGCCAATGATTAGAGGCATCAGGGGCGCAATGCCCTCAACCTGTTCTCAAACTTTAAATAGGTAGGACAGCGCGGCTGCTTTGCTGAGCCACTCTATGCATCAGCTTCATCGACCATGGTGCCACGGTGGTAGCCTTGCTCGACCACGGTACCTTGGTAGCATAGCAGTGCAGTAGCGTAGCAGCACGGTAGCAGCCTTGCCCGAGCAGCGCTCGAGCACTGCTTGATCACTCCCGTGGCTTGCTGTAGCTGAGTAGCAGCCTTGCTCGAGCAGTGCTTAAGCAATGCCATGGCTTCCTCGACCATGGTATCAACCTTGCTCGAGCAGTGCCATGGCTTCCTCAACCACTGTATCGGCATTGCTCAAGCAGCATTCAAGCACTGCCATGGCTTGCTCGATGACTGCCGTGAGTTGCTCGCTCACGCTACACACTTACTCGAGCAGTACTTGAGCACCTTGCTGCATTGCTCGAGCATGCCAGTCCCTTGCGCGATCATTTGCTCAAGCAGAAGGTGGTGGTGTAAAATCCGGGGGGGGGGTCTCATAATATCACTTTCTAGGATGGAGAAAAACTTAAAATAAGCTCTTTTAAGGGGGGCAGAGGTGCAGCTTGCCCCCTTACGCCGGCTACGCCTCCCGACGCGCATCCATCACGACCTAGCTTCGGGATGTGCTCAGGTGCTGGTAGCGCTGCTATCGACCACTATAACACGGCTAGTCCTGCAGTGCCGGTAGCCGGGTCGTGCTTGTAGCTAGCCGAGCGGGTCACGTGCTCATTCTTGTGCTCGTGGCTGGCGCTGCAACCTAGGGTATGATCGTTCGGCAGCACAATTCGTGGTGCCCCAGTGATCTACCCCATTGTCGGCACGTTGCAGCTATCGATCTCTACCGTGTTGCGGTTGCTCGAACACGGTGTCACACTGCCGGTGCACATGGGCGAATGCAGCGCCGTCGATGGATGCTACCTGGTTGATCCTGCTGGTAGTCATATGTTTGTCTCAAAAATTAAGCCATGCATGTGCAAGTATGAACTAACTCAGACTGTGAAACCGCGAATGGCTCATTAAATCAATTATTGTTTGTTTGATGGTATCTGCTACTCGGATAACCGTAGTAATTCTAGAGCTAATACGTGCAACGAACCCCAACTTCTGGAAGGATGCATTTATTAGATAAAAGGTCAACGCGAGCTTTGCCCGATGCTGTGATGATTCATGATAACTTGACGAATCGCACGGCCATCGTGCCGGCGACACATCATTCAAATTTCTACCCTATCAACTTTCGATGATAGGATAGTGGCCTACTGTTAGACCGCTAAGGTGGTATCCCAAGACCCACCTACCATGAGCATGCCTCGGAGTCATGGTAGCAGGCAATGTGCTAGGAGGGAACGTTATCGACTAAGTGTCGAGGTGTTAGATCGCGATGCACATGACTGCTCAAGCCAGGCGTTGGATGGTGCTTGACCATGAGACGGGTTCTCGATCATGACTATGGTTGCAGGCACACGGGAAGCGATGGAGCCCAGAGGTTATCTCCTGAAATACATGCTACGAATGCTGTGGAGCGCTGGGCAGCGTTCCTTGGAGCAGGTGCGGGCCACAATGGAAGGGTCAATCAAGTCCCTGGATCACAACCTGCCTTATTGGGAGCAGCGTGAATCATGGCAAGGATCCAATCAATCCATGATTGAGGGAGGCAATCATGGATATGCCTAGAAGTCACTTATGGAAGTCAAGCACACCAGATATGGAAGTTGACCAAGGATCAGGGGATCCAACAAGGCAAGTGGATTCTGAGGAGGAGAATGAGCCATATGCATGGAAGCCGGGTGTGCCAGATCAGGAAGCTTGCAAGGATCAGGGATCCAACATGGCAAGAGGAATCTCAGGAGGAGAATATTCCTGGCACACATGGAAAGTCTTGATGGCGATTGGTCAACTACCTTGTATAGACTTGTCGTTAGGGAAAGTCTAGATTAACTGGCATATTTGCTTGGTGGGCATCGTGTATAAATAGGCGTGGACTCTCACTTGAGTCATTCATTCAGGGAGAGTCATTTGAGGAGAGCCAGACATTCACTCACAAGAGGGAGAGCAGACAACTGAGGGCACGAGGGACACACTGAGTGGAGATTGTGAGTGCTAAGTCTGTGTTGTGAGGAGTCAGGTGAGGAGTGCAAGCAGTAGGGGCTGTGAGGCATATACTCAACTAGAGTCTGTAGTTGGGTTTTTTTTTTTTTATACTTGTTGTGAGATAATACAAGTTAATTTTTCCCAACCTCTTCTATGTTGCTTTGATCGATTCTAGGCTTGTGAGCCTCGTTTGTGTGAAATTTCTATGACTGGTCAGCAGAGCGAGCTGTTGACGCCTAGCGGTGCCAAGGTGCTAGAGTGGTATCTGGGTAGTGCCCTTGGCCCCGTGACAACTGGTATCAGAGCCTAACAATACCAAGGAATTGGTATCAGATCCTCAAGATACCAAGGAGTTGGTATCAGGTTCCAGGTTTCGACGACATTACAACCGTGATGACTCGATCGATGGAGGCAATGCGGGGACGAATGGCAGCCTTGGAGAGGCAAGTTGCCGCATACACAAAAGGTGCTCCCCTGATGAACGTTGTACATGAGCGCGTCCTTGCTCTCGAAGGCAATGTCAGAGGGGATGATGACCTTGGTGGGACGTTGTCGGACCTTGTGATGGTCCTAGTCTCCGATGTCGCTGCGTTGCGAGACAATGTGGTCTTGATCAAGCAACAACTAGCTACTCAGGGAGTAGCATCGAGGAGTGAGACTCGTGGGAAGGTGAAGATCGCCAAGCCCAAGGCATTCGAAGGTACTCGGAGTTCGAAGGAGTTGGAGAACTTCCTTTGGGACATGGAGAGTTACTTCGATGCTACAAAGGTCCCACAAGCGGATAAGGTCATGGTTACTGCCATGAACTTGGCAAATGATGCGAAGCTATGGTGGAGGACGCGGGTCCAAGATGCACTCAGTGCTGGGCGACCACGTATTGAGATGTGGGAAGCGCTGAAGTAGGAATCGAAAGAGCAATTCCTACCTAGCAACACGGTGTGTGTGGCTAGGGAGGCACTCGGGAAGCTAAAGCAAACCAGCTCGGTGCGGGAATATGTCAAGCAGTTCAGCTCCTTGATGCTTGATGTGATGGACATGTCAGAGACGGATAAGCTATATACGTTTCTGAAGGGTCTGCAGCCATGGGCTCTACTGGAGCTCAGACGCCAAGGTGTGAAGGACCTTCCAACGGCTCTAGCAACGGCTAATGCACTGCTCGACTTGCGCAACACTCAAGTTGAAGATGGGGTGGAGGAGGTGCAAGGCGAGGACAAGGACAAGGTGTGCAAGTCCAAGACCAAGGGAAGGAACAGTGAGGGTAAGAGCAAGCTTACTCGTGAGGACAAAGGGATGGAGAAGGAGAATGAGGGAAATGGCTCCTTGAAGAAGGGCCCTCGAACTCATCCCGGTTGCTTCATTTGCAATGGTCCCCACAAAGCAAAGGACGGAAGAAGCTCTCAATGTTGGTTGATCAGGACTCCGATGAAGAGGCATGGTACATGCCTCTATGTTGCAGGTGCTAGGTGCACTTCGTTCTGATCAATGGAAGGCTGTGTATGGCCTATTGTTTGTGTATGTGCTACTCAATGGTCGAAAGGTGTCGGCGTTGGTAGACAACACATTCGTGTCGGATAGGATGGTGCGACCACTTGGGCTGAAAGTGGGGCGGCACAACTTCGAGTTGAAGCCAGTCAACTCGAAGAGCCAGCCAATAGGTGGCCTAGCTAAGGGAGTTCCCATCAAGATGGAGTCTTGGGAGGGAAGCCTCGACATTATGGTTGTCCCGCTGGATGACTATGACCTAGTTCTAGGGAACAACTTCTTCGTGGAGGCCTCGGTTACGGTCTCAATGAACCTCGGCAGATTCATGATTGGCGATCCGCAACACCCATGCTTTGTTCGATGATACAAAGGTTTCAATCGCAGCAAGGGGGTTACGACAAAAATGGTGTTTGCCATGCGGGTAGCACAAGGGAGGAAGAAACTTGGCGAATGTAGGCAGAGCGGGGGCGCAAGGTGTTAGCCCAAAGCCAGAAGTGCCTTTGGAGAGCGCAAAGGTACGTGGGAGTCTTCAAAGTGAGATGCCTGAAGAGCTGCCAGCAAGTCTAACACCGGGTGGGTGGTGGATCACGAAGTGGAGGAAGCCATGGTGAAGGAGCGGGTGCTCAGGCTTCCTAACTTGGAGAAGACCTTCAATGTCCATGGTGACTATGCAGTTGGAGGCGTGCTTGTGTGGGACGAGCACTTTGTTGTAAGCCGAAAGCTGAAGCCTGTGGAGCAGCGCTACTCAGCTCACAAGAGGGAGAGATTTGGTGCCATCTCCCATCGAACTTCAGATTTCCTGAAAGACATCAGGGCTGCGGTGCAACAAAACAAGGGTTACCTGCTCCACCAAGATGGCACGGTGCGACGGTATCGGCTGAAAGATGGGCTACTCTACGGGAAGGGTGGTCACCTAGACGTCCCTTGTGGAGGGGGACTACGCGCAGACTCATGGAGGAGTGCCATGACAGCCACGGGGCTGGACATCGAGGGTGGGAGCGCATGCTGGCACTGCTCTCAAGGTCATAGACATGGCCTAGGATGTCAGAAGACGTTGAGAGGTACATCATGGTCTCAGCGGCATACCACGCAGCAAAGTCAACGAGGGCGTCGACCTCTTTTGGTGGGGGAGGTTTGTTAGACCCCTAAGGTGGTATCCCAAGACCCGCCTACCATGAGCATGCCTCGGAGTCATGGTAGCGGGCAACGTGCTAGGAGGGCATGTTATCCACTAAGTGCCGAGGTGTGGATCACAATGCGCATGACTGCGCAGGCCAAGCATTGTGATGGTGCTTGATCATGAGACGGGTTCTCGATCATGACTATGGTTGCAGGCACATGGAAAGCGATGGAGTCCAGAGGCTACCTCCCGGAATACGTGCTACAAATGCTGTGGAGCGCTTGGCAGCATTCCTTGGAGCAGATGTGGGCCATAGTGGAAGGATCAATCAAGTCCCTGGATCACAACCTGCCTTATTGGGAGCAGTGGGAATCATGGCAAGGATCCAATCAATCCATGATTGAGGGAGGCAATCATGGATACGCTTAGAAGTCACTTATGGAAGTCAAGCACACCAGATATGGAAGTTGACCAAGGATCGGGGGATCCAACAAGGCAAGTGGATTCTTAGGAGGAGAATCAGCCCTATGCATGGAAGCTAGGTGTGACAGATAGGGAAGCTTGCAAGGATCAGGGATCCAACATGGTAAGAGGAATCTCAGGAGGAGAATATTCCCGGCACACATGAAAAGTCTTGATGGCAATTGGTCAACTACCTTGTATAGACTTGTCGTTAGGGAAAGTCTAGATTACCTGGCATATTTGCTTGGTAGGCTTTGTGTATAGATAGGCGTGGACTCTCATTTGAGTCATTCATTCGGGGAGAGTCATTTGAGGAGAGCCAGACATTCACTCACAAGAGGGAGAGGAGACAACTGAGGGCATGAGGGACACACTGAGTGGAGAGTGTGAGTGCTGAGTCTGTGTTGTGAGGAGTCAGGTGAGGAGTGCAAGCAGTAGAGGCTGCGAGGCATATATTCGACCAGAGTCTGTAGTTGGGTTTTTTTTTATACTTGTTGTGAGATAATACAAGTTAATTTTTCCTAGCCTCTTCTATGTTGCTTTGATCGATTCTAGGCTTGTGAGCCTTGGTTTTGTTGAATTTCTGTGGCTGGTTAGCAAAGCGAGCTGTTGACGCCTAGCGGTGCCAAGGTACTGGAGTGGTATTCGGGTAACACCCTTGGCCTCGTGACACCTACTGTTAGACCCCTGAGGTGGTATCCCAAGACCCACCTACCATGAGCGTTTCTCGGAGTCATGGTAGCAGGCAATGTGCTGGGAGGGCACGTTGTCCACTAAGTGTCGAGGTGTTGGATCGCGATGCGCATGACTACTCAAGCAAGGCACTATGATGGTACTTGATCATGAGACGGGTTCTCGATCATGACTGTGGTTGCAGGCACATGGGAAGCGATGGAGCCCAGAGGCTATCTTGCGGAATACGTGCTACGAATGCTATGGAGCGCTTGACAAGGTTCCTTCGAGCAGATGTGGACCACGCTGGAAGGATCAATCAAGTCCCTGGATCACGACATGCCTTATTGGGAGCAATGGGAATCATGGCAAGGATCCAATCAATCCATGATTGAGGGAGGCAATCATGGATACGCCTAGAAGCAACTTATGGAAGTCAAGCACGCCAGATATGGAAGTTGACCAAGGATCGGGGGATCCAATAGGACAAGCGGATTCTTATGAGGAGACTCAGCCCTATCCCTTGAAGCCAGGTGTGCCAGATCAGGAAGCTTGCAAGGATCAAGGATCCAACATGGCGAGAGGAATCTCAGGAGGAGAATATTCTCGGCACACATGGAAAGTCTTGATGGCGATTGGTCAACTACCTTGTATAGACTTGTCGTTAGGGAAAGTCTAGATTACTTGGCATATTTGCTTGGTGGGCTTCGTGTATAAATAGGCATGGACTATCATTTGAGTCATTCATTCAGGGAGAGTCATTCGAGGAGAGCCAGACATTCACTCACAAGAGGGAGAGCGGACAACTGAGGGCATGAGGGACACACTGAGTGGAGAGTGTGAGTGCTGAGTTTGTGTTGTGAGGAGTCGAGTAAGGAGTGCAAGGAGTAGGGGCTGTGAGGCATATACTCGACCAGTCTTTTGTTGGGTTTTTTTAATACTTGTTGTGAGATAAGATAATACAAGTTAACTTTTCCCAACCTCTTCTATGTTGCTTTGATCGATTCCAGGCTTGTGAGCCTCGGTTGTGTGGAATTTCTATGGCTGGTCAGCAGAGCGAGCTGTTGACGCCTAGCGGTACCAAGGTACTCGAGCGGTGTTTGGGTAGTGCCCTTGGCCCCGTGACACCTGCCATGGTGGTGATGGGTGACGGAGAATTAGGGTTTGATTCCGGAGAGGGAGCCGGAGAAACGGCTACCACATCCGAGGAAGGCAGCAAGCACGCAAATTACCCAATCCTGACATGGGGCGGTAGTGACAGCAAACGACAATACCGAGCTCATTGAGTTTGGTAATTGGGATGAGTACAATCTAAATCCCTTAACGAGGATCTATTAGAGGGCAAGTCTGGTGCCAGCAACCACGGTAGTTCCAGCTCCAATAGCGTATATTTAAGTTGTTGCAATTAAAAAGCTCGTAGTTGGACCTTGGGTTGGGTCGACCAGTCCGCCTTCAGGTGTGCACCGGTCGGCTCGTCCCTTCTACCGACGATGCGCTCCTGGCCTTAATTGGCTGAGTCGTTCCTCCGGTGCTGTTACTTTGAAGAAATTAGAGTGCTCAAAGCATGCCTACGCTTTGAATACATTAGCGTGGGATAACATCATAGGATTCCAATCCTATTGTGTTGGCCTTCGAGATCGGAGTAATGATTAATAGGGACAGTCAGGGGCATTCGTATTTCATAGTCAGAGGTCAAATTCTTAGATTTATGAAAGATGAACAACTGCGAAAGTATTTGCCAAGGACGTTTTTATTGATCAAGAATGAAAGTTGGGGGCTCGAAGACAATCACATACCGTCCTAGTCTCAACCATAAACGATGCCGACCAGGGATCAGCAGATGTTGCTTTTAGGACTCCGCTGGCACCTTATGAGAAATCAAAGTTTTTGGGTTCCGGGGGGAGTATGGTCGCGAGGCTGAAACTTATAGGAATTGATGGAAGGGCACCACCAGCAGTGGAGCTTGCAGCTTAATTTGGTTGAACACAGGGAAACTTACTAGGTCCAGACATAGTAAGGATTGAAAGATTGAGAGCTCTTTCTTGATTCTATGGGTGGTGGTGCATGGCCATTCTTAGTTGGTGGAGCGATTTGTCTGGTTAATTTCGTTAACGAACGAGACCTTAGCCTGCTAACTAGCTATGTGGAGGTACACCTCCGCGGCCAGCTTCTTAGAGGGACTATGGCCACCTAGGCCAAGGAAGTTTGAGGCAATAACAGGTCTATGATGCCCTTAGATGTTCTGGGCCGCACGCGTGCTACACTGATGTATTCAACGAGTCTATAGCCTTGGCCGACAAGCTCGGGTAATCTTTGAAATTTCATTGCGATGGGGATAGATCATTGCAATTGTTGGTCTTCAACGAGGAATTCCTAGTAAGTGCGAGTCATCAGCTCGCGTTGACTACGTCCCTACCCTTTGTACACATTGCCCGTTGCTCCTACCGATTGAATGGTCCGGTGAAGTGTTCGGATTGCGGCAACGTGGGCGCTCCGACGCCGCCGACATCGCAAGAAGTCCACTGAACCTTATCATTTAGAGGAAGAAGAAGTCGTAACAAGGTTTCCGTAGGTGAACCTGCGGAAGGATCATTGTCAAATCCTGCAAAGCAGAATGACCCGCGAACCAATAGCACGGACGGGGAGGGCACGCCCGCCAAATCCTACCAAGCGATGGTTAGAATCCTTTGCAGATGACCTAAATACGCGACGGGGTATTGTAAGTGGCAGAGTGGCCTTGCTGCCACAATCCACTGAGATTCAGCCCTTTGTCGCTTTGATTCGTCCCTCCACTCCTCACTCTGCCAGATCCGTCAAAAAGCCTCCGAGGTTATGCTAGACGGTCGAGCCGACAACGGTGCACTGCTCGATCATGGTAGAAGCCTTGCTCGACCATTGATCGATCACTACTGCGGCTTGCTCGATCATGGTAGCAGCCTTGCTCAGGCACTGCTTGATCACTACAGTGCCTTGCTGCAGCTCGGTAGTAGCAATGCTTGAGCAATGCCGTGGCTTGCTCGACCATAGTATCAGCCTTGTACAAGCAGGTAGAAGGCCTTGCTCGACCACTGTACCACGGTAGCCCTGCAGCAATCCCGCTCGAGCATGGCATGGCTGCCGCCTTGGTCGAGCACTGCTCGATCACTGTAGCAGCTTTGCTCGGGAACTGCTAGATCCCTATTGTGGCGTCGATTGCTGCCGTGCCTTGCATTAGCTCGGCAGCAGCCTTGTTCGGGCATTGCTCAATCACTGTTGTGGCTTGCTCGATCACAATAGCAGCCTTGCTCAAGCACGTATTAATCACTAATGTGAATTGTGCGATCACGGTAGCAGCCTTGCTCAAGCACTACTCGATCACTGCCGTGCCTTGCTGCAGCTCAGTAGCAGCAATGCTTGAGCAATGCCGTGGCTGGCTCGACCATGGTATCAGCCTTGCCTGAGCACGGCGGCACAGTAGCAGCCTTGCTCGACGACGGTAGCACGGCAGTAGCCCCGCCCTACCATGGTAGTGTGGCTGCCGCCTTGGTCGAGGACTGTTCGATCACAGTAACAACTTTGCTTGGGAACTGCAAGATCACTGCTATGGCTTGCTCGATCACGGAAGCAGCCTTCGTCGTGTGCTGCTTGATCGCTGCCGCGGCTTTCATCAGCTCAGCAGCAGCCTTGCTCGAGCACTGCTTCAGCCTTGCTCGATCACTGTTGTGGTTTGCTCGATCATAGTAGCAGCCTTGCTCAAGCAATGATCGATCACTGTTGTGGCTTGCTCGATCACGGTAGCAGCCTTGCTCAAGCAGTGATTGATCACTGCTGTTGCTTGCTCGATCACGGTAGCAGCCTTGCTCAAGCATTGCTCGATCAATGTCGTTCATTACTATAGCTCGGTAGCAGCAATGCTTCAGCAATGTCGTGGCTTGCCCGACCACGGTATCAGCCTTGCTCGAGGACAATAGCACGGTAGCAGCCTTGCTCGACCACTGTACCAAGGTAGCGTGGCAGCTGTCCCGCTCCAGCATGGCAGCATGGCTGCATGGCTGTCGCCTTGGTCGAGCACTGCTAGATCATTGTTGTGGCTTGCTCGATTGCTACCGTGCCTTGCATCAGCTTGGCAGCAGCCTTGCTCCATCACTTCTTCAGCCTTGCTCCATCACGGTGGTAGCCTTGCTCGGGCACGACCTGATCACGGCTGTGGCTTGCTAGATCATGGTAGCAGCCTTGCTCAAGCACTGCTCGAACACTGCCGTGCCTTGCTGTAGCTCGGTAGCAGTAATGCTTGAGGAATGTCGTGCCCTGCTCCAGCACGGTAGCGCGGCGATCGCCTTGGTCGAGCACTACACGATCCGCATAGCAGGTTTGCTCGGGCACTGCTCGATCATGGAAGCAGCCTTGGCCATGTGCTGCTCGATCAATGCCGTGGCTTGCATCAGCTCAGTAGTAGCCTTGACCGAGCACTGCTTTAGCCTTGTCCGAGCACTGCTTCAGCCTTGCTTGATGACGGTAGCTACCTTGCTCGAGCATTGCTGGATCACTGCTGTGGTTTGCTCGGTGACGGTAGCAGCCTTGCTCAAGCACTGATCGATCGCTGCTGTGGCTTGCTCGATCACGGTAGCAGCCTTGCTCAAGCACTGATCGATCGCTGCTATGGCTTGCTCGATCACCATAGCAACCTTGCTCAAGCATTGCTTGATCACTGCCATGGCTTATTGCAGCTCGGTAGCAGAAATGCTTGAGCAATGTCATGGCTTGCTCGACCACGTTATCAGCCCTGCATGAGCACGGTAGCACGGTAGTAGCCTTGCTCGACCACGGTAGCGTGGCAGCAGCCCCACTTCAGCACAGTAGAGCGGCTGTTACCTTGGTCGAGCATTGCTCAATCACGATGGTAGCTTTGCTCGAACACTGCTGTGGCTTGCTCGAACACGGAAGCAACCTTGGTCATGCAATGCTTGATCGCTGCCGTGGGTTGCATTATCTAAGTAGTAGCCTTGCTCGAGCACTGCTTCAGCCTTGCTCGAGCACTGCTTCAGCCTTGCTCGATCACGGTGGCTGCGTTGATCAAGCACTGATCGATATTGCTGTGTCTTCCTCGATCTCGGTGGTAGCCTTGCTCAAGCATTGCTCAATCACTGTCGTGCCTTGTTGCAGCTTGGTAGCAACTATGCATGAGCATTGCCGTGGCTAGATCGACCATGGCATCAGCTTTGCTCGATCACGGTGGCTGGCTTCCTCGGGCACTGCTCGATCACTGCTGTGGCTTGGTCGATCACGGTAGTACCCTTGCTCCCGCACGGATCGATCACTGCTGTGGCTTGGTCGATCACGATAGTAGCCTTGCTCAAGCACTGATCGATCGCTGCTATGGATTCATCGATAATGAGAGCAGCCTTGCGCAAGCACTGCTCGATCATTGGCATGGCTTATTGCAGCTCGGTAGCGGAAATCATGGAGCAATGTCATGGCTTGCTCGACCTCAGTATTAGCCTTGCTCAAGCATGGTAGCATGGTAGCAGCCTTCCTCGATTACAGTAGCGTGGTAGCAGCCCCGTTGTAGCACGGTAACGTGGCTGCCGCCTTGGTCGAGCATTGCTCCATCATGGTAGTAGCTTTGCTTGGGCACTACTCGATCACTATTGTGGCTTGCTCGATCATGGAAGCAGCCCAAGCATTGCTCGATCACTGTAATGTCTTGCTGCAGCTTGGTAGCAGCAATGCTTGAGCAATGCCGTGGCTTGCTAGACCACGGTATTATCCTTGCTCGAGGATGGTAGCATGGTAGGAAACTTGCTTGACCATTGTACCACGGTACCGCGGCAACAGCCCTGCTCAAGCATGGTAGCATGACTGCGACATTGGTGGGGCACTGCTCGATCACGGGAGCAGCTTTGCTCGTGCACTACTAGATCACTGCTGTGGCCTGCTTGATCATGGAAACAACCCTGGTCAAGCGCTGCTCGATCGCTGCCATGCCTCGCATTAGCTCAGTAGCAGCCTTGCTCCAGCACCGCGTCAGGCTTGCTCCATCACGGTGCCAGCCTTGCTCAGGCATTGCTCAATCATTGTTGTGGCAAGCTCGATCATGGTGGCAGCCTTGCTCAAGCACCGATCGATCGGTGTTGTGGCTTGCTCGATCACGGCAGCAGCCTTGCTCCAGCACTGCTCGATCGCTGCCTTGCCTTGCTGCAGTTTGGTAGCAGCAATGCTTGAGCAATGTCGTGGCTTGGTCGACCATGGTATCAGCCTTGCTCGAGCACGGTAGCCCGGTCGAAACCTTGTTTGACCACGGTAGCACGGTAGAAGCCCTGCATCGGCACGGTAGTGTTGCTGCCGCTTTGCTCAAGCACTGCTTGATCACTGTAGCAGCTTTGCTCGGGCATTGCTCGATCAGTGCTGTGGCTTGCCCGATCACAAAAGTAGCCTTGGTCATGCGTTGCTCGATCAATGCCATGCCTTGCATCAGCTCGGTAGCAGCATTGCTGGAGCACTGCTTCAGCCGTGCTCGATCACAGTGGCTGCCTTGCTCGGGCACTGCGCAATCACTGCTGTGGGTTGCTCGATCACAGTAGCAGCCTTGCTCAAGCACTGATCGATCACTGCGGTGCCGTGCTCGATCACGGTAGCTACCTTGCTCAAGCACTGCTCGATCACTACCGTGCCTTGTGGCAGCTCGATAGCAGCACTGCTTGAGCACTGTGGAGCTTGCCCGACCATGATATCAGCCTTGTTCGAGCAAGGTAGCACCGTAGCAGGCTTGCTCGACCACTGTACCATGGTAGTGTGGCAGCAGCCACGTTCCAGCATGATAGCACGACTGCCGCCTAGGTCCGGCGCTGCTCGAACATGGTAGCAGCGTTGCTCGTGCACTACTAGATCGCTGTTGTGGCTTGCTCAATCACGGAAGCAACCTTGGTCAAGCACTACTCGATGACTGCCGTGCCTTGCATCAGCTCTGTAGCAGCCTTGCTCGAGGACTGCCTCAGCCTTGCTCCATCATGGTGGCAGCCTTGCTTGGGCACTGCTCCATCACTGCTGTGGCTTGCACGATCACGGTAGCAGTCTTGCTCAAGCACTACTCTATCACTACCGTGGGTTGTTGCAGCTCTGTTGCAGCAATGCTTGAGCAATGCTATGGCTTGCTTGACTATGGTATCAACCTTGCTCGAGCGCAGTAACATGGTAGCAGCCTTGCTCGACCACGATAGCGCGGCCGCAGCCCCGCTCTAGCATGATAGCGCGGCCGCAGCCTTAGTCGAGCACAGCTTGATCGTTGTAGCAACTTTGCTCGGGCCCTGCTCGATCGCTATTGTGGCTTACTCGACAACGGAAGCAGCCTTGGCCATCCGCTGCGTGCTCGCCAGCACTGCTCGATCATCGACATGACTTGCTGCAGCTCAGTAGCAACAATGCATGGTAGCGCGATAGCAGCCACGCTCCAGCACGGTAGCCTGACTGCTACCTTGGTCGAGCCACGCTTGATCACGGTAGCGGCTTTGCTCGGGCGTTGCTAGAACACTGCTAAGGCTTGCTTGATCAGGGAAGCAGCCTTGGTCAAGCGCTGCTCGATCGCTGCCGTGCCTTTCATCAGCTAGATATCAGCCTTGCTCGAGCACCGCTTTAGGCTTGCTCCATCACAGGGGCAGTGTTGCTCGGGCACTGCTCGATCACTGTTGTGGCTTGCTCGATCACGGTAGCAGCCTTGCTCAAGCACTGATCGATCATTGCTGTGGCTTGCTCGGTCATGGTAGCAGCCTTGCTCCTACACTGCTCAATCACCGCCTTGCCTTGTTGCAGCTCGGTAGCTCCAATGCTGGAGCAATGCCGTGGCTTGCTTGACCATGGTATTAGCCTTGCTCGAGCATAGTAGCTTGGCAGCAACCTTGCTCAACCATGGTAGTGCGGCAGCAGCCCTGCTCAAGCACGGTAGCGGTGCTGCCGCCATGGTCGAGCACTGCTCGATCACCGTAGCCTCTTTGCTCGGGCGCTGCTCGATCACTGCTGTTGCTTGCCCGATCAGGGAAGCAGCCTTGGTCATGCGCAGCTCGATCACTGTTGTGCCTTGCATCGGCTCGGTAGTAGCCTTGTTAGAGCATTGCTTCAGCCTTACTCGATCACAGCGGCTGCCTTGCTTAGGCACTGTGCAGTCACTGCTGTGGATTGCTCGATCATGGTAACATCCTTGCTCAAGCACTGATCGATCACTACCATGGCGTGCTTTATCACGGTAGCAGCCTTGCTCAAGCACCGCTCGATCACTGTCATGCCTTGCTGCAGCTCAGTAGCAGCTATGCACTAGCAATGTCGTGGCTTGCTTGACCATGGTATTAGCCTTGCAAGAGCATGGTACCATGGTAGTAGCCCCACTCCAGCACCGCAGTGCTGCTACATCCTTGGTCGAGCACCGCCCAACACAGTAGCAGCTTTGCTCGAGCACTGCTTGATAACTGCTGTGGCTTGCTCGATCATGTCAGCGGCCTTGGTGATGCGCTGCTCGATCGCTGCCATGCCTTGCATTAGCTCGGTAGCAGCCTTGCTCGATCATGGTGGTAGCCTTGCTCAAGCACTGATCGATCACTACTGTGGCTTGCTCAATCATGGTAGCAGCCTTGCTTAAGCACTGATCGATCATTGCTATAGCTCGCTCGATCACGGTAGTATCCTCAGTCCAGCACTGCTCGATCACCATTGCGCCTTGCTGCAGCTCGGTAACAGCTATGCATAAGCAATGTCGTGGCTTGTTCTACCACGGTATCAGCCTTGCAAGAGCATGGTAGCATGGTAGCAGCCCTGCTCGAGCACCGCAGTGCGGCTGCAGCCTTCGTCGAGCACTGGTCGATCACAGCAGTAGCTTTGAGCGGGCACTGCTCGATCACCGCTGTGGCTTGCTCGATCATGGAAGCGGCCTTGGTGATGCGCTACTCTATCGCTGCTGCGCCTTGCATCAGCTCGGTAGCCGCCTTGTTCGATGACGGTGGCTGCCTTGCTTGGGCACTACTCAATCATTGCTGTGGTTTGGCCGATCACGGTAGTAGCCTTGCTCGGGCACTGATCGATAACTATCGTGGCTTGTTCGATCACGGTAGCAGCCTTGCTCAACCACTGGTCGATCACTACCATGCCTTGCTGCAGCTCGGTAACAGCAATGCTTGAGCAATGACGTGGCTTGCTCGACCACAGTATCAGCCTTGCTCGAGCACGGTGGCATGCCGGCAACCTTGCTCGACCACTGTACCCGATAGGGTGGCAGCAGTCCCGCTCCATTATGGTAGCGTGACTGTCGCCTTGGTCGAGCACTGCTCGATCACGGTAGCTGCTTTGCTACAGCACTGCTAGGGCACTGCTGGGGCTTGCTCGATCATAGAAGTAGCCTTGGCAAAGTGCTGCTCGGTCGCTGTTGTGGCTTGCATCCGCTAGATACCAGCCTTGGTGGCGCACTACTTCAGCCTTGCTCCATCACGGGGGCAGCGTTACTCGGGCACTGCTCGATCACTGTTGTTGCTTGCTCCATCACGATTGCAGCGTTGCTCCATCACGATTACAGCGTTGCTCCATCACGATTGCAGCGTTGCTCAAGCACAAATCGATTACTGCTGTGGCTTGGTCGATCACGGTAGAAGCCTTCGTCGAGCACTGCTCGATCACTACCGTGCCTTGCTACAGCTCCGTAGCAGCAATGCTTGAGCAATGCCATGGCTTGCTCGACCACGGTATCAGCCTTGCTCGAGCACGGTAGCAACATTGCTCTACCACGGTAGCGCGGCAGCGTCCCCGCTCAAGCACGGTAGCGCGGCTGCGGCCATGGTCAAGTGTTGCTCGATCACAGTAGCAGCTTTGCTCAGCCACTGCTCGATCACTGCTATGGCTTGCTCGATCACGGTAGCAGCCAAGCTCAAGGGTTGATTGATCACTGCTATGGCTTGCTCGATCATGGTAGCAGCCTTGCTCAAGCACTGATCGATCACTAAGGTGACTTGCTCAATCAGGGTAGCAGCCTTGCTCAAGCACTGATCGATCACTGCTGTGGCTTCCTCGATCACAGTAGCAGCCTTGCCCAAGCACTGCACAATCACTGCCGTGCGTTGCTGCAGCTCGGTAGCAGCAACGCTTGAGTAATGTCGTGGCTTGCTCGACCACGGTACCAGGCTTGCGCGAACACAGTAGGCACGGTAGCAACCTTGCCCGACCACTGTACCACGGTAGCGCTGGAACAGCCCTGCTCCAGCATGGTAGCGTGACTGCCGCCTTGGTCGGGCACTACTCGATCATGGTAGCAGCGTTGCTTGTGCACTGCTAGATCACTGTTGTGGCCTACACGATCACGGAAGCAGCTTTGGTCAAGCGCTGCTAGATCGTTGCCATGCCTCGCATCAGCTTGGTAGCAGCCTTGCTCGAGCACTGCTTCAGCCTTTCTCCATCAATGTGCCAGCCTTGCTCGAGCACTACTAGGTGACTGCTGCGGCTGGCTTGCTCAAGCATGGTGGTAGCCTTGCTCAAGCACTGATCGATCACTGTTGTGGCTTTGTGCAGCTCAGTAGAAACCTTGCTCCATCACGGTGGCAACCTTGCTCGGGCACTACTCGTTCACGGCTGTGGCATGTTCGATCATGGTAGTAGCCTTGCTCAAGCACTGCTCAATCACTGTCGTGCCTTACTACGGCTCGGTAGTAGCAACGCTTGAGCAATGTCGTGGTTTGCTCGACCACGGTATCAGCCATGCTCGAGCAGGGTAGCATGGTAGCAGCTTTCTTCGACAACGATAGTGTGTGCAGTAGCCTTGCTCAAGCACGGAAGCGCGGCTACCACCTTGGTCGAGCGCTGCTCGATCACCGTAGCAGCTTTGCGCAGGCACTGCTCAATCACTGCTGTGGCTGCTCGATCGCAAAAGCAGCATTGGCCATGTGATGCTCGATTGCTGTCGTGCCTTGCATAAGCTCGGTAGCAACCCTTCTCGAGCAATCCATCAGCCTTGCTCAATCACGGTGGCTGCTTTGCTCGGGCACCGCTCGATCACTGCTGTGACTTGCTCGATCACGGTAGCAGCCTTGCTCAAGCACTGATTGGTCACTGCTGTGGCTTGGTCGATCACAGTAGCAGGCTTGCTCAAGCACTGATCGGACACTGTCGTTGTTCGCTCGATCACGGTAGCAACCTTGCTACAGCACTACTCGATCACTGCCAAGCCTTGGGGCAGCTCCATAGCAGCAATGGTTGAGCAATGTCGTGGCTTGCACGACCACTGTATCAGCATTGCTCGAGCACGGTAGTAGGGTAGCAGCCTTGCTTGACCACTATACAAAGGTAGCGCGGCAGCGGCCCCACCCCAGCATGGTAGCGTGACTGCAGCCTTGGTCGGGCATTGCGTGATCAGGGTAGCAGCTTTGCTCAGGGACTGTTAGATCACTGTTGTGGCTTGCTCGATCACGGAAGCAGCTTTGGTCAAGCGCTGCTCGATCGCTGCCGTGCCTTGCATCAGCTCAATAGCAGCCTTGCTCCATCACTAATTCAGCCTTGCTCTATCGCAGTGGCAGCCTTGCTCGAGCACTACTCGATCATGGTTGTGGCTTCCTCAATCATGGTAGTAGCCTTGCTCAAGCACTGATTGATCACGGCTGTGGCTTGCTAGATCATGGTAGCGGCCTTGCTCAAGCACTGCCCAATCACCGTCGTGGCTTGCTGCAGCTTGGTAGCGGCAATGCTTGAGAAATGCCTTGACTTGCTCAACCACGGCATTCGCCTTGCTCGACCACGATAGAAGGGTAGCATCCCTGCTCTATCACAGTAGCAGCTTTGCTCGGCACTGCTCGATCACCGTTATGGCATGCTCAATCACGCAAGTAGTCTTGGTCATGCGCTTCTCGATTGCTACCGTGCCTTGCATCCGCTTGGTAGCGGCCTTGCTCGAGCACTGCTTCAGCCTTGCTCGAGCACTGTTCTATCACTGCCGTGGCTTGCTGAAGCTCGGCAGCAGCAATGCTCGAGCAATGTCGTGGCTTGCTACAGCTCGGTAGCAGCAAGGCTTGAGCAATGTCGTGGCTTGCTTGACGACGGTATCAGCGTTGCTCGAGCGCGGTAGCATCGTAGTAGCCTCGCTCGACCATGATAGGGCGGCTGTAGCCCCGCCCCAGCATAGTAGCGCGGCTGCTGGCTTAGTCGACCACTGCTCGATCATGGTAGCAGCTTTCCTCGGGCCCTGCTCGATCACTACTATGGCTTACTCGACAACGGGAGCAGCCTTGGTCATGCACTGCTTGATCGCTAGCACTGCTCGACTGCCGATGTCCCTTGCTGCAGCTCGGTAGCAGCTATGCATGAGCAATGTCGTGGCTTGCTTGACCACGGTATCAGCCTTCCTCGAGCACGATAGAAGCCTTGCTCGACCACTGTACCACTGTAGTACGACAACAGCCACGCTCCAGCATGGTGGCGTTACTGCCGCCTTCGTCAAGCAATACTCGATCACCGTAGCCGCTTCGCTCGAGCACTGCTCGATCACTGCTGTGGCTTGCCCGATCACGAAAACAGCCTTGGTCATGCGCTGTTCAATCGCTGCCGTGCCTTGCATCAGCTCGGTAGCAGCCTTGCAAGAGCACTGCTTCAGCCTTGCTCGATCACAGTGGTTGCCTTACTCGGGCACAGCGCAGTCACTGTTGTGGTTTGCTCGATCACAGTAGCGGCCTTGCTCAAGCACTGATCAATCACTGCGGTGGCATGTTCGATCACGGTAGCAGCCTTACTCAAGCACTGCTCGATCACTGTCGTGCCTTGCTGCAGCTCGATAGTAGCTATGCATGAGCAATGTCGTGGCTTCCTCGACCACGGTATCATCCATGCAAGAGCATGGTAGCATGGTAGTAGCCCCGCTCCTGCACCACAGTGCGGCTGCAGCCTTGGTCAAGCATTGCTCGATCACAGTAGCAGCTTTGCTCGGGCACTGCTCGATCGCTGCTGTGGCTTGCTTGATCATGGAAGCGGCCTTGGTGATGCGTTGTTCGATCGCTGTCATGCCTTGCATCAGCTCGGTGGCAGCCTTGCTCGATCATGATAGCAGCCTTGCTCCACCACTGATCGATCACTGCTGTGGCTTGCTTGATCACAGTAGCAGCCCTGCTCATGCACTGATCAATCACCGTTGTGGCTTGCTCGACCGCAGCGGCAACCATGGTCAATCACTGCTCAATCACCGTCATCCCTTGCTGTAGCTCGGTAGTATCTATGCACGAGCAATGTCGTGGCTTGCTCTACCACGCTATCAGCCATGCAAGAGCACGGTAGCACGGTGGTTGCCCCGCTCTAGCACAACAGTGCGGCTGCAGCCTTGGTCGAGCACTGCCTGATCACAGTAGCAGCATTGCTCGGGCACTGCTCGATCACTGCTGTGGCTTGTTGGATCACGGAAGCAGCCTTGGTGATGTGTTGTTCGATAGCTATCGTGCCTTGCATCAACTCGGTAGCAGGCTTGCTTGATCACGGCGGCTGCCCTGCTCGGGCACTACTCAATCATTGCTGTGGTTTGCTCGATCATGGTAGTAGCCTTGCTCAAGCACTGATCGATCACTGCTGTTGCTTGCTCGATCACAGTAGGGGCCTTGCTCAAGCACGGTGGCACGGCAGTAGGCTTGCTCGACCACTGTACCACGATAGCGTGGCAGCAGTCCCGCTCCAGCATGCTAGCGCGATTGCCGCCTTGGTCAAGCACTGCTCGATCAAGGTAGCCGCTTCGCTCGGGCACTGCAAGAGCACTGTTGTGGCTTGCTCGAGCACAGACACAGCCTTGGTCAAGCGCTGCTCGATTGCTATCGTGCCTTGCATCAGCTAGATACCAGGCTTGGAGGAGCACTGCTTCAGCCTTGCTCCATCACGGTGGTAGCGTTGCTTAGGCACCGCTCGATCACTACTGTGGCTTGGTCGATCACGATTGCAGCCTTGCTCCAGCACAGATCGATCACTGCTGTGGCTTGGTTGATCACGGTAGCAGCCTTCCTCGAGCACTACTCGATCACTACCGTGCCTTCCTGCAGCTCCGCAGTAGCAATGCTTGAGAAATGCCGCGGGTTGCTCGAGCACGGTAGCATGGTAGCAGCGCTGCTTGAGCAAGGTAGTGCAGCAGCGGCCCCGCTCCAGCACGGTAACATGGCTACTGCCTTGGTCAAACACGGCTCAATCAGAGTAGATACTTTGCTCGGCCACTGCTCGATCACTGCTGTGCTTGCTCGATCACTGTAGCAGCCATGCTCAAGCACTAATCGATCACTGCTATGGCTTGCTCGATCACGGTAGCAGCCTTGCTCAAGCACTCATCTATCACTACGGTGGCTTGCTCGATCCGGGTAGCAGCCTTGCTCAAGCACTGATCGATCACTACTCTGGCTTGCTCGATCATAGTAGAAGCCTTGCTCAACCACTGATCTGACACTGCTGTTGCTTGCTCGATTACAGCAGCAACCATGCTTCAGCACTACTCGATCACTGCCAAGCCTTGCGGTAGCTCCGTAGCAGCAATGCTTGAGCATTGTCGTGGCTTGCTCTATCACGGTATCAGCCTTGCTCAAGCACGGTAGGACAGTAGTAGTCTTGCGTGACCACTGCACAAAGGTAGCGCGGAAGTAGCCCCGCTCCAGCATGGTAGCGTGACTGCAGCGCTGGTCGAGCACTGCTCCATCACGGTAGCAGCTTTGCTCGGGGACTGCTAGATCACTGTTGCGGCTTGCTCGATCACGGAAGCAGCTTTGGTCAAGCGCTGCTCGATCGCTGCCGTGCCTTGCATCAGCTCAATAGCAACTATCGTGGTGGCAGCCTTGCTCGAGCACTACTCGATTAGGGCTGTGGCTTGCTCAATCATGGTAGCAGCCTTGGTCAAGCACTGATATATCACTGCTGTGGCTTGCTAGATCACGGTAGCAGCCTTGCTCAAGCAGTGCTCAATCACCACCATGGCTTGCTGCAGCCCGGTAGCAGCAATGCTTGAGCAATGCCTTGGCTTGCTCGACCACGGCAACAGCCTTGCTTGACCACGGTAGAAGGGTAGTAGCCCTGCACGATCACAGTAGCAGCTTTGCTCGGGCATTGCTCGATCACAGTTATGGCTTGCTCGATCACGGAAGGAGTCTTGGTCATGCGCTTCTCGATCGTTGCCGTGCCTTGCATCAGCTTAGTAGCGGCCTTGCTCAAGCACTGCTCTATCACTGCCGTGACTTGTTGCAGCTTGGCAGCAGCAATGCTCGAGCAGTGCCATGGCTTGCTGAAGCTCGGTAGCAGCAATGCTTGAGCGATGTCATGGCTTGCTTGACCATGGTATCAGTGTTGCTCGAGCGCGGTAGCATCGTAGCAGCCTCGCTAGACCATGTCAGCACGGCTGCAGCCCCGCTCAAGCACAGTAGCGCGGCTATCGCCTTAGTCGACCACTGCTCGATCATGGTGGCAGCTTTGCTCGGCAACTGGCAGATCACTGTTGTGACTTACTCGATAACGGAAGCAGCCTTGGTCATGCGCAGCTATGCACGAGCAATGTCGTGGCTTGCTTAACCATGGTATCAGCCTTGCTCGAGCACGATAGCAGCCTTACTCGACCATTGTACCACTGTAGTGCGACAACAGCCACACTCCAGCATGGTAGCGTGATTGCCGCCTTGGTCGAGCACTACTCGATCACCGTAGCTGCTTTGCTCGGGCACTGCTCCATCACTGTTGTGGCTTGCCCGATCATGAAAGCAGCCTTGGTCATGCGCTGCTTGATCGCTGTCGTGCCCTGCATCAGCTCGGTAGCAGCCTTGCTAGAGCACTGCTTCAGCCTTGCTCAAGCACAATGGCTGCCTTATCGGGCACTACGCAATCACTGCTGTGGATTTTTTGATCACAATAGCGGCCTTGCTCAAGCACTGATCGATCACTGTTGTGGCATGCTCGATCACGGTAGCAGCCTTGCTCAAGCACTACTCGATCACTGTCGTGCGTTGCTGCAGCTCGATAGCAGTTATGCAGGAGCAATGCCGTGGCAGCCTCGCTCCAGCATCGCAGTGCAGCTGCAGCCTTGATCAAGCACTGCTCGATCACGGTAGCAGCTTTGCTAGGGCACTGGTCAATCACTGCTGTGGCTTCCTCGATCATAGAAGCGGCCTTGGTGATGCGCTGCTCGATCGCTGCTGTGCCTTGCATCAGCTCGGTGGCAGCCTTGCTCGATCACGGTAGTAGTCTTGCTCAAGCACTGATCGATCACTACTGTGCCTTGCTCGATCATAGTAGCAGCCTTGCTCATGCACTGATCGATCACCGCTGTAGCTCGGTGGATCGCGGTAGCCTGGTAGCAGCCTTGCTCTACCACGGTAGTGCGGCAGTAGCCCCGCTCTAGCACGATATCCCGGCGGCCGCCTTGGTCGAGCACTGCTCGATCACAGTGGCAGCTTTGCACGTGCACTGCTTGATCAGTGTTGTGGCTTGCTTGATCACGGAAGCGGCGTTGGTGATGCACTGCTTGATCACTAGCACTACTCGTTCACCGACATGCCTAGCTGCAGCTCGGTAGCAGCTATCCATGAACTATGTCTTCGCTCGCTCGAACACGGCATCAGCCTTGCTCGAGCACGGTGGCACAATAGCAGCCCTGCTCGGCAATGTTACCGTGGTAGCGTAGCAGCAGCCTCGCTCCAGCAAGGTAGCGGGACTGCCGCCTTGGTCGAGTACTGCTCGATCACGGTAGCGGCTTTGCTTGGGCACTGCTCGAACACTGCTGTGGCTTGCTCGAACATGGAAGTAGTCTTGGCCAAGCGCTGCTCGATCGCTGCCGTGCCTTGCATCAGCTAGATAGCAACATTGCTCGAGTACACCTTTAGCCTTGCTTCATCACAGGGGCAGCGTTGCTGGGGCACTGCTCGATCATTGTTGTGGCTTGCTCGATCAAGATAGTAACCTTGCTCCAGCACTGATCGATCACTGCTATGGCTTGGTCAATCACGATAGCAGCCTTGCTCGAGCATTGCTCGACCACTATCGTACCCTGCTGCAGCTCGGTAGCAGCAATGTTGGAGCAATGCCGTGGCTTGCTCGACCATGGTATTAACTTTGCTCGAGCACGGTAACAGCCTTGCTCGAGCACTGTAGCATGGTAGTAGCCTTGCTCGACCACGGTACCGTGGCAGTAGCCCCACTCCAGAATGGTAGCGCAGCAACCGCCTTGGTCAATCACTACTTCAGCCTTGCTCCATCACGGTCGCTGCCTTGCTCTGGCATTGCTGGATCACCACGGTGGTTTGCTCGATGACGGGAGCAGCCTTGCTCAAGCACTGATTGATCACTACTGTGGCCTGCTCGACCACGATAGCAGCCTTGCTCAAGCACTGATCGCTCTCGCTGTGGCTTGCGCGATCACAATAGCAGCCATCTCAAGCATTGCCCGATCACTGTCGTGGCTTATTGCAGCACGGTAGCAGAAATGCTGGAGCAATACTGTGGCTTGCTCGAGCACGGAATTAGCCTTGCTCGAGCACGGTAGCAGGGTAGCAGCCTTGCTCGACAGCGATAGCATGGCAGCAGCCCCGCTTTAGCACGGTAGCACAGCTGCCACCTTGGCCGAGCACTGTTGGATCACGGTGATAGCTGTGCTCGGGCACTGATCGACCACTGGCATGGCTTGCTCGATGACGAAAGCAGCCTTGGCCATGTGCTGCTCGGTCGCTGCCATGCCTTGCATCAGCTCAGTAGCAGGCTTGCTCAGTCACGATGGCTTCCTTGCTCGGGCACTGCTCGATCACTACTGTGGCTTGCTCGATCACGGTAGAAGCCCTGCTAAAGCACTGATCGATCACTGTTGTGGCTTGCTCGATCACTGTAGCAGCCCTGCTCAATCACTGTCGTACCTTGCCGCAGCTCGGTAGCAGCTATGCATGAGCAATGCCATGGCTCAATCGACAGCGGCATCATATTAGCTCATTCACGGTGGTTGCCTTGCTCGGGCGCTGCTCGATCACTGCTGTGGCTTACTCGATCACGGTAGCAGCCATGCTCAAGCACTAATGGATCACTGATGTTGCTTGCTCGATCACGGTAGCAGCCTTGCTCGAGCGCGGTAGCCTGGCAGCAGCCTTGCTCAACCACGGTAGTGCGGCAGCAGCCCGGCTCTAGCAAGATAGCGCGGCTGCCGCCTTGATCAAGCACTGCTCGATCACGGTAGCAGCTTTGCTCGAGCACTGCTCGATCAGTACTGTGGCTTGCTCGATCACGGAAGCAGCCTTGGTTATGCGCAACTTGATTGCTAGTACTACTCGATCACCGACGTGCCTAGCTGTAGCTCGGTACCATCTATGCATGAGCAATGTCGTGGCTCCTCGTCCAAGGTATCAGCCTGGCTCGAGCATGGTGGCACAATAGCAGCCTTGCTCGACCACGGTACCATGGTAGCACGGCAGCATCCTCGCTTCAGCATGGTAGCGTGATTGCCGCCTTGGTCGAGGACTACTCAATCACCGTAGCGGCTTTGCTCGGGCACTGCTAGAACACTACTGTGGCTTGCTCGATTACGAAAGCAGCCTTGGCCAAGCGTTGCTCGACTGCTACCGAGCCTTGCATCCGCTAGATGGAAGCCTTGCTCGAGCACAGCTTTAGCCTTGCTCCATCACAGGGCAGCGTTGCTGGGGCACCGCTCGATCATTGCTGTGGCTTGCTCGAACACGATAGTAGCCTTGCTCAAGCACTAATCGATCACTGTCGTGGCTTGGTCAATCACGATAGCAGCCTTGCTCGAGCGCTGCTCGATCACTACCGTGCCCTGCTCCAGCTTGGCAGCAGCAATGCGAGAGCAATGCCGTGGCTTGCTCGACCATGGTATCAACTTTGCTAGAG
>CM075297.1:1927372-1945672 GCA_037672795.1 Lagerstroemia speciosa | reverse complement strand
CTCTCTAAAACTCATAAGACTCTCTTGAAGTCGCACATCCTTTATCCACGTTGATTTGAAGAAGTTCTGGGAATCAAAGTGGCCTTGCTACGCTACAACAAATCGGAAAGGCTGCTGCAACCTCTGTTGGCCTTGATCCTCTCTAAAATCGGCAAGAACTGGGTGATGATCAGACTAATTTGGGGAAGCAACCTACCACATGCATCTAGGAAAGCTGTCCGCTAGCCTACATTGCATACCACCCGGCCCAGTCGCTTGAAAACTCTCGAGTACTTCCCTTCCTGTGGCCCTTTCCAAGTAAATTTCAGCCTGAAGCTTTCGATGTCAAATAGCCCACAATGCTCGAGAGTCTCCCTAAACTTCATATAAGCTGCTAAATTGAAATGAGCACCTCCCCGCTTCTTATCCGCAAACAATATCTCATTGAAATCCCCAATGGCTACCCATGGTCCTTGTACGTCGAGGCTGTATCCCTCGTGTATTCCCAGAGCTCTCTATGAATTATCTCGGAAGGGTGTGCATAAACTGCGGTTATCCATGATCGTTGACTTCTTCCCCACTCTGCTAAGTGAATTGGATTGTTGATAAAGTTTCATATTAGAAATAGAGACCTCATTAGAGCGCCACCATACCCAAAAGCCACCCGAAAAACCTCAGGCATCAACGTTCACTTTAGAGAACTCATGAAATGTTGAGCTAACTTGTCAACGCGTTCGCCACTTATACGTGGCTCCAATATATAATCAAATTCGGACGAAAATCTCGAATATATTCTTGGAGTACCTGACGAAAACGATTGTTCCCGGCACCCTTGCAATTCCAAGAAAATACACGCATTAAAATATGATAAAGATTGCAAAGTCACAAAGCAATTTAAGCTCAAGCATCCTCCAGTGGGGGCTTTTCATCCTCATCACTCTCTTACACATCCTCCTCCATATTGCCAGGTGTTTGCTCAAAAAGGCATGCAGTCTCTTTCACATGCAAGTCCGAAGGTAGATTTGATGGCAAATCATCATCTCCTAGTTGAACAGACTCGACCCAAAAGGCAACACCGAGAGGGGCTGCATTTTCAATCAGTGCTGATGTAGATGCAAACAGTGACGGGAGCAAAATAAACTTCGGCGTGATTTGAACTTCCTCACTGTCCAGGTTCACATGTCTCAGGACTGGGGGCTGAGCACAAATGGGGCTTAGGTTGGGCCAAGCCCATCTTATAAGGATCAGTTGCATGGCCATGTAGATTGTGGGCACCCATTCTCCCTTTAGAACGTCCTCTCCTCGCTTCCTCCGTTGGCTTAGGCTTTGAAAATAATCAGCTTGGAATCCAACGCTCCACCCGTCTCCTTTACGTGATTCTTCCTGCCATTGGCCACGTGTGCACAATCCTCCATCATCCTCGTGCCTTCCTCTATCGTAACTTCCCTTAAAATATCAAATCGAGAACCACCCGAGAGATCCATTGCCTTTTTTATGGCTTGATTCATGGGAACGGGATTGGAAGTTCCTTTAGGATTCCTTGATCCCCGCCACCTTCTGGGGCTCTCATCCAAGGCCGTAACCGACCCTGCCACCACACTCCGTCGGAGGCTGCTTGTCGAAAATCTGTTTCACTGTCTCCTTCCACCGTTGTTCCTGTGCAACATTTGCCTAAGGGATCTCCTAGTGCTCTACCCCTCCTGGGACCTTCGGACAAACTCTTGCCAGTGCCCTATACGACCACACCCAAAGCAAATCAATTGTAGCCCCTCGTATTCGAGCCTGTAGATTTTACTTCGCACTACCACCGATGGTTTGAGCAGTTGGTGATCTCCATACATATTCATGCAAAATTACTGCGAGATGACGATTCTATCATTCGATCGATCTTTAGAGTCCTCCCTAAGGCAAAGCCAATTCTCCCTAGAACTAAGTCATTGTGGTACTTCATAAGGAGATTCGGTATGCTCACCCAAATTGCAACACGATCAATCCTGGCCTCCTGTGGATTGAAGTCTGGATCCCAATCTCTCATCGTCAAATAATGTCCTTGGATTAACCATGGGCCACCTGCTAGTGCCCGTTCCCTATCCTCTAGAGTCGAAAACTTGGCTATGAAGAAATCGTTTGGAAGGTCGATGAGCAGCAAATCTCCCTTTGGTTTCCAGAGTTGTAAGAGCCTTTTCTGCAGAGCCTGAAAACCAATGCTCTTCCCCAATAATCTGATGATCAAGGAACCTCTCCATCTAGCCCTAAGGTGAGCCACCTCATCATCCATAAAAATAGCCTCAGGGTGCAGTTCATCCGAGAATCGCACCATTGAACAAGCTTTCTCTTAGAATCTCGGGTCATCCAGGGATTGACTATTTGGCCTTTGGCTCATTGGAACACCGTCTTATCCTCCAACATTGGCTCCAGTGGGCCTCTTGTTCTTCCCAACAACACATCCCAAAACGATGAACTATTGCTAGCGTTCATATTATCACTAATCACGTTACTCCTATTATTGCGGACCGTGACTTTCTAAGCCCGTTTAGCACCCCAATCAATCTGATAAGTCTTTTCTGGCAACGGCTCCTCTTGTGCGCTCTCTGTTCTTTCCATTCAATCTCTCAATTTTTCCTGTCTATTGGGGGAAGAAATTTCAATTAATCATTCCTTCAGCATAATTTGGGGTTTTCTTCATCCAAGAGCCAATGGAGGTTGCACACTTCAAGGAGGATAAAGGAGGAGTTCGACTTGAATGTGGTTTGTAGTTTGATTAAGATTCAATTATAAATACCACCTAGAGTTCTTCTATCCTTTTTTTAATTCTTAGAATTGTGATTTACTTTACCATGACTCTTGTATTTTCAATTTTTAATATGAGCTAACTTTTTACGTTCTTAAGGGACTAATGGATCTTAATCTGAGTTCCCGAATTTGTGTTCTACCTATTGTATTAGTTGAATTTAGCCACCAATTAGAATGAATAGGAGATTTTAGTGCATTCGAGAAGGTAATTCGATATCACACTAGAAATAGCTAGCCTAAGTTAATTGGTATCAAGAAAGTAAGTATCTAGAGAGGTTATGCCACTTAGGTATCAAATTAGGATTGACACCTAATGGACTCCCACTTGTTAATTAGCCTAGTGATAGAGTATTTGATCTACTATGGGATTACATTCTTGTGAAATTGAGAGGTGCATAAGGAGATTGTAGAATTACAAATGTTGGGATTTGATTTTACTCCTTAAGAAATAATATTTTAGTTTTTAAATTGGTATGATTGTTAAGATATTTGATTATCTGTCAAATTCTCTATTCATTATTTTATTAGTTACCTAGTCTATAAATTGGTTAGTTTGCTATTGTAATTGTTGAGTCATCCATTAATGAAATATCTATTAGTCTCTCGTGTGCTTGGCCTTCAAGCCAGCACATTGTCTCTACCTTCCCCTACATCCTGTCACTTTATTTTAAATTTGACATGATATCAGAGTTAGGTTACAATGTGGGCTCACACTACGCTAGGCATGAATATGGAACTTGTGACTAGTTAGCCCAAAAACGAAAATAAAATACCCGCCTTATGGTTGTTGAACCCTAGTGTGAAACTCATGGGATTAGAGTCCGAGGCTAGAAGAATAATGCCCGGCTTGGGCTCAGTTATTATCCTAAGGATGGAAGAGAGCCCTTCTCGTTGTAGTTTGTCCACCCTTGCCTGAGATAGGAAGAGAAATACCTGACTCGATGTCAGTTTTTGAGGTAAGATATTTAAGGGCACATATCAAGTGTAAACGCATTGCCACGTAAGGGACAGGTGTTGAGAATGAATCCTAAATCGAACAAGTAATAGAAACGATCATGGTTTATAAGAGAATTAGGTACCGTCACCTATTAGCTTAGACATTTGAGTGGAAACGGGCTCAAGACTCTTGTAGACCTAGATAGAAATTTAACATGTTACCAAAGTAGGTTGTTCCTGAGGAATCACTGTCCACTATGCTATCAACTTATCAGAGCATTTTGATCTAGGCGAGTACATTGTCTGCCATAGTTATAATTTATCAAGATGAATTATTGTTTGGGAAGTTCAAACGTATAGAGTAATATGCACAAACCGCTATGCCGATGAGATATAAAATGACTATTGACGAGTTTTCACTGCTATGTCGCAAGATATAAAATGGCCATTAAAGGGATTGACGGCTTTGTCAGTGATATATTAAATGGGGATTGATAATTTTTCAGAATATTATAGAATGGTTGTTGGCTGCATTGGATCTAAATCATGGCACTGGACCAAAGTCATGCTTTGAAGATCAAAGTTCACGGTGTTACGTGCTTATCTTGATGAGTAGTGTTCAGATTTGATTTTATTCTTTTAGGAAATAATTTTTAGATATCGAATTGATATAATTGTTAAGATATTTGATTATTTGTCAGACTCTTTTTTTTTTATTCATTACTTAGTCAATGAATAGGTTAGTTTGCTATTGTAAAATTTACTACTGTAGCCCAAGTCCTCCTTTCAAAAATTGTAGCCCAATATTTCAAATCTTTGACCACTTTTCGCTCTATTTCTAGTCTATTAATTGTCAAAATATATGTGGAAATACTTTTGGAAACTTGACTAACTCATTGGAATAACGAAAATTGGGTATCCTTTTATTGGAACTACATGAAAAACAGGTAGCTCCAAGTCTTTCATGCAGTTTATTTTCTTTGGCTATAACTTTCTCATCTTCGCTTTGATTTGTGATCTGTTTGGCACATTGAACCCTGACTTGATATGATTTCCATTTATATCTTATTTGCCACATTTCTCATGCAGAGAATATGAGAAATTCCTTCTTAAAGTTGCTACACCAAGCAAGCAATTTCTTCCTCTTTTCGCATATCTTCTTTCCTTTCCCTGCACATTAAACAAATACCAGTCGTATCTAATCCACATTTGGAATTCTCGAAACTATCATTTACAACAATTAAATTCCAAGAATAAAAATATATGAAATTAATCTCTAAATATATGGAAAGTAACCTAAAACTTAGGAATCCAGGTTGGGAATGAGCAAATAAATCATACAAATCATCATATCAATAAATTCTATTAGTTAATGACATGCAACCTAGAACGTAGGCTTTACTAGAGATCAATCGATAAATCCAAGTACTTGACTAGTAAAATCCCATGTTTGAACCTAGTTTCTAGTAAAATTTCTTGTATAAGTCCCTTATTGTTGAGATTTGATTTTATTTTTCTAGGAAATAATAATTTAAATATTGAGTTGTTATGATTGTTGAAATATTTTTTTATTTGTCAGATTCTCTATTTTTTTTATTTTACTCACGACAAAGTCTAAAAATAATTTAGTTTGCTATCATAATCATTGAGTTTTCTAATAAAGAATTATCATTTACTTCGATGTGCTTGGACTATGTCTGGCAATTTGAGCAGGCCCGGCACGAACTTCTAGGGCCATGCCAAGCATGGCACGAAATCGTAGGGGCTCGAAATAAGCAGGCCCGGGCATGGCAAGCAGATACTTTGTGTTGCCCGGCTCGGCCTGGCTGGCCCGAAAACTCAAAAGATTGCTGGGTGTAGAAAGGTGGACTTAGTTGGTAGGGCTTTGCTGCCCTGGCCCAGGGAGGGTTGGGCGAGACCAAAAAACTGAAAGAAGGAATGGGAAATTCAGAAACGGGGCCCTTACAAAAATCAGCCTCCATTTGCTTACCACTATGCCTCTTTCTTTGTTCTGCCTGATCAAATCATGATATCAACGTTGAGATTGTAATTCAAAACTATCTTGCACACATATGGAAGATCTTCCAGAATCATTTTCCAAATTGTTCAAAATTACTGCATCTGTATTCACGCTACTAATTCAAGTTTTTCGAAATATGAGGAATTTCTCAATCCAATAATTAGCATCCTCAGTAAATAAAACCAAGTACTCAAGATGATGAACCATAAAAAAAGAAAAAAAAAGGCTTGCAATCCGAGTCTCCATTAGTGGAAAGACCAGTTAGATCACGAGCTAATGAATAGCTGAAGCAAGCAACTACACTTGCTTCAAATTCTGGAAAGAATAATTGCTTAGAAGAAACTACAGCTCTTTTCCGTAACCGAAGCTCGCACGAACTTGAATGGAGAATAGCTAATAGCCAGATTGAGAACAATCAGACACAGAAAATCCAACTGTGTGAACTGAATCCGCAACTTATAAGAGAGTTCTTGGCTTCATTGCCGGAAGTGAAGCAGCGAAAGGAGCTCTTGCTAGGTCTATAACCGATACTGGCTAAGCCTGGCCTGCCTACCACCGTCGGGTGAGATAGGGAAGATGGTGGCCGGAGATCCAAGACGAGCTCGGATGGAAAACGGATAGCGGAGATTCCGAGGGGGAGATGGCAGGTTTTTTTCTCTTCTATCTTTTCTGCCTCTGCAGTCTGCGGCTCTTAGCTCTTGAAGATTGAAGAAGAAAGAAAACTTTTATCTTAGTTTTACCCTAACAGGCTTATGGGCTGGCACAGCCCTAACGAAGCACGGCCTAGCATGCCCAAAAACAAAACAGGCCGTGCCAGCATGAACCGAATATTGTGCAACACAAAAATGACTGGCCCAAGCCCTTTTTTTGTGCCAGGTCTGGGCCAGGCCAATTTTGCCAGGCCTGGTTTGGACCTTGGGTTAGCATGTTCGCTCTACAATCTCCTACACTCTTTCGATTTATTTTAAATTTGATATGGTATTAGAGCATGTTGATCTGGGCACGTACGCTGTCTGCTGTAGCTATGATTTGCAAAGACGGATTATAGTCCCGAAAGTTCAAATCATATGGAGTAATATACAAAAACTGTTATGTTGGCGGCAAATAAAATGGTCATTAGCAGGTGTTGAATGCTTTGCTAGTTGTAGATAAAATGGAATTGACCGCTTTACCTGCTGTATATAAAACAGGGATTGACTGCTTTGCCAACGATATATAAAATGGGAATTGAAAATTTTTCAAGAACGTTGTATAGCGATTACTGACACATTGGATTAGAACCATTTGAAGGTCAAAGTTCAAGATGCGTATTTTACAGTGCTACATACTCATCTTCAAGGGAGTGTTGAGATTTGATTTTATTATTCTAGAAAATAATATTTTAGATATTGAGTTGACATGGTTGTTGAAATATTTGACTATGCATCTGATTCTCTTTTTTTTTTATAAGTAATAATCGATTCTCTATTTCTTTATTTTATTTATCACTTCGTCTATAAATAGTTTAGTTTTCTATCATAATCGTTGAGTTCTCTAATAAAGATTTATCATTTACTCATGTGTGTTTGGCCCCTGGGCCAGCACATTCTCTATACCTTCTTCTATACTCTTCCGATTTATTATAAATTTGTTACCTGTCAATTCTTGAGTTGTTCAGTAGTTAAGTGAGAACCTTCATAGAAAGAACAAATAAGTTGCAAGAGGGATCTCCCTATCTGATGCCTTTTCTTCTTTTGAAAAAACCTGCAAGAGTTTCATTTTAGTTAACTGATAACTATTCGTAGCTTATAATGCCATTTTCCATAGGGTGAAAACAAGTGAGAAGTTAAATACCTCCAATAAGTTATCTATGAAGTTGTGGCTAATAGAGTCAACTACTTTCATGAAATAAATTTGATTGCACATCTTGGGAAGAGTTTTCTCCTATGGTAGTGACATACTGCTGCATAATCAGAGAGTAATATGCAGGCAAGTATACGTAGCGTAAAAAATTAGTAAAGACTGAGTAGAGTGTTGTTCTCAATGAGTCTTACCACTACTAAGTATTAAAATTGATACAATCAATTCCAAGTCAAGTTAATAAAATTCAAGTTGTAAGCAAGCAAGAAAAAGTAAACAAAAGCAATTGGAAAGCAGTATATGAATATCAATTATTCAACGAACCTAGGATTCACCCTCATTCTAGTTTTAAGATAGGTTCTACTCATGTAATTATATCTACCATATTATCAATCGAGGGTTCTAAAATGCCGTTGCACACCTCTTGCAAGTACATGCCTTAGCTGATGACACTAACATACTCTATCTCCAGCAACTAACATTGAAAGGCCATGAAGAATCAAACCTAAATGGCTATCTAGGGTGCAAACCAATTCTCGATAAACGCACACGAATAAATCCACCTCTTGATACGAATTAATCTAGACTATGCTTCTCTAGCTTGATATCCAATTCCTCTCTCATGACTCATCCCACTCTCAAAATCATTTTTGTCGATGATCAAGTCAAAAGAAAGTATGAAGCATGAGATATGCATAAACAACACCAAAGAGGCTAATGTGGATAAAATCATACACATGAGAGATTGAACTTAAACTCGAGACATCATATTAGGTTTCACCCAAAGAATTTAGGTAATTTGGTAATGCTGTCAACTGGCTTCATAGGAGTGTTAGTGTTATCAGTAGCTATTTGAAATTTTAACACAGTGCAAGATTCTATCTTAAGATTGTTAGTAGTAAGTAGACAACAATTGAAAGTTACAAATAATCTTAGAATAAGAAATAAAAGTTGGAATAATAAAATAGATATTTGATTATTAAATTGTATTTGGTAAATACAACTTGATCCCAACCCACTGATGATTCGAGTTAGTAGAGAAGTCCTACTGAAAAGAAGAATATTAGTAAAGTGTGGAATTAACATAGGTAAGAGTAGAAATATGAACTATTCTTATAGTGGATACATGTATCAATCATAGTTTCCTCAAGATTGATTTGGTCACTCCGATCATGCTGAAGAAACATGAATGTCTGTTTCTCAGGATATAAGGATGAGTAGAGTCGAAGGTATCACCAGACTCTAAACTCTCTCAGCGAACTTGAACGAATGGTGAAACACTCTCGAAAGAATGATGCACAAAAAAAGGAAGAGAAGATTTTTTGTTTCGAGTTGAGAACTACATATTTTTACATATGCGACTATAAGCAAAAGGACTCAAAATATGTAGAAGAAAAAGGGACATCTACCGTTTAGTGGTAGTTGAAGTGTAAATCCAGCTGTTACCATATTATTAGGCTTGATATTGATTTCTTTTTCATTTTTATTTCGATTATGATTTTAGATTTTCTGCCATAATTTCAACATTATATGTTAGTTATAGTTTAAAGTTGAATGAAAGTATTTTTCCACGATATCCGTTTTGAAAATCTCTAGATTCTTATTTATTGAAAAGAATAAAATATCATAAGAAGAGTCAAAACCCATAATTAATCCTTTCATCAACTATGTGGGATTAATTTTCTTACCTATCCCATAAAGGCTCAACTCAAGAACGAGCTCCAATTAAATTCATAGTTCTTTTGCATCTATTTTCTTCAAATTCATCAGAAAAATTTCACATTCACATACATTTAACTTGCCATTTTTCAACATCAATAAAATTCGTTATTTCTAGAGTTATTTTTTATTTTTTAAATTTTATAAAAGAAAAATCTTGTTTACACATGACACGTGCTTTAAATACTCTCCCTCAACGTCTTCGGACTTGAATTGATGTGCTACAAGTCAACATGATAGCCGACTCCAATGCTATGTAAAATACTCATACGTACCTATAAGTGGTTGAATCCGTTTCCACCTAAATGACTAAACTATTATATTAATATTATAGCACCCTATTATCTTATAAATCATTTTTCAATATATTATTTATCTATATAGAATTGACTATTATAAAAAAAAATAAAAAAAAATAAAGAATATAAAGAATTTCAATAACGAAAATTGAACCGATACGAAGTTGAAAACACCAAGTCCCTCGATTAATTGGCCCACTATTATGATATAAATATTCAGAATTTGACTCATGCAAGAAGTATTCATTGATTTCCGCAAGTGCCACTACACAAAGAAAGGGAGCTGAGACACGTACTAACATACTGGCAGTCCTCGTACCTAGGAGGAAACTTTTATTATTACTACTACTGTTATTATTCCAAATTCACTTCCTTCACCCTCAGCACTAGCAAGCTCTTGGACACTAAGAGTTGTTACATGATATAAACACACTTAATTAGCTCAATCCCACCTTCCTCGTGACCTAGACCCTGGGCTAAACACAGCCAACTCCTCCCTGTTGTACTTCAACCTCCTTGCCTCCTCCCTCGACACACTGTACGAGTTCACGAGCACATCCTCCGGCAGGCCCCGGAAAACCGACAGCCTCCCAGCCAGTGGCGCTACCATTGCATTATCATTGGTCCTGACTGCAACCCACTCGAAACCCTCACTTGTGGCCTTCTTGATGACCACGAAGTTCTGGGGCACGACCAGCACCTGGTTCTCTCGTAGCTCTCCATCAAACACTGTCCGGCCATTGTCGCTCGCGATCTGGACCCTGGCGCTGCCCCTGGTGACATAGATCAGGGCATGGCTGTTCATGTAGAAACGCGGTGCAACTATCGCATCCTGAAAGGATAAAAGATCAAGATAGAAGACCTTGATTAGCATACTGATCAGTCATAAGGACATTCGATCCGTGTTATGCACGAGTTATATTACTTAGTAAAATAAATGACGCAAAGCGAGCATGTAATTGCTACATAAAGTCATAATTACAATTAATATCCTAAGTACATAATTCTTCGGTAAATTAAATATTTTGAAATTAAGCATTAATTTCAAAAAAGTCGACTGATTTCTATCCTTTTATAGGTCTAATATCTCCTTTGTATGTCAAAAAAGTTGATCCATTTTATATTTAATGAAAATGGTGGAGAGAAAGTAATAATGAAGGCGGAGAGAAAGTAGAAGAGAAATATATGTGAAATAAATGAAGAAAGAGTATATAATTATATAGTAATGAATTTACTATAGCACCTTTATTTTTTTAATATAATTATATAAATTTTATTTTTTCTTAATCTAATTACTATATAAAAGTTTGCATGATAATCGATAGTTTAGTATAGTGAAAAAGATTAAAAAAAAAAAGAGGTGTAGGTATCTTGAAATATATAATATAGATTTTATGGAATTATGTTTAATTAACAATACCCTGTAGAGGACACCCTTCTCGGCGCTCAGTTGGAGGAACTTGAGGATGGGGAGGCTGAAGCTGTTGAGGCTTGTGATCCGACCGCCACGGGGGTTGTAGAAGTCCGCCCGAACTGGATTGTCGATGTTCTCCCTCAACCTCAGTGTGCACAGAGTCTCCTCCAGCCCATTCAGGCTTCGGCCGCCACGTCCCTGGCCAGGCCTCCACCTTCTCTCCCTCTCCCTCTCCCTCTCCCTCTCCTCCCAGCCTTCCCGGCCACCCTCCTCGAGCTGTGGGTGGACGATCCGGAGATCCTCCCGGACCTCCACGATGTGCCCTCGCCTGTCGTCCTCACTTCTCAGCTGCCTTGCCAGCTCGTTCTCGACTCCAAACGACTCCGCAATCAGCTCCTGGTCAATGCCCTGGAATATGTTGCCGAAGTTCTCGCCTTGCTGCCCGCCGCCTCCTCTGATCCTGTGGCGACCACCGCCTTGGAGCCCTTGTTGGGGATTTCCGGCTAGGAAGAATTTCTTGGGAAGATTAAAAGAGATTATCAATAATTTATAGGACATATATCGACACCATTTTTATTAAATAACAAAAGGTAATGCATGGGTTAAAAAGGCCTCTGACACCATTTTTTACTAAATGACAAAAGGTTATGCATGGACGGATTTTGGACACAGACTTGCGTATAACAGAGTTAATAAGATTTAACTATTTTTAAAATTTTTTTAATAAATCTTAAAAAATAATTCTAAAAGTAACTTAATTTGATTAACTTGTTATACGATATCAGTACTATCATATAGTATATTCGTTATATACCAGACTTTCTCCTAATATTGGGAGTGAACACCAAATTATACTAAAATTGGAATTAGTTGGGCATGCTAGGTCAATTGTTTTCCATTTTTTCGTTACTGATTAATTCATATTTGAATTGGAATTTGCCCACTAATAATTAAAATTCTTCCAACATTAAATTTTTTAATTCATAAAATTCAATCTGAAATCTCACTTAACTGGAAGAGATTGTTATCTCAATCAAGTCATGTTACTATTTCCATGGATTTATGAGATCATTCAAGAAATTAGTAAACGATAAAAATTTGATATAGTCCAATGAAAAGCCATCTCTTAGTCGTCGAACGCTTGTCGTTCCTTGGCAGCTTTGGCCAATTAAGGGGGAAAAAACAGTTTAGTGTAGAAAATATGCAATACTTGTATCATGCATGGTGTATAGTATACACCTTCTGCTTATATATATGCGCACGTACCCGGATGTTCTGATCAAGCTGATTCTGCTCGTTGCTAGTATAGAGGATGGAGACTAGAACGAGGTCAGATTGGCCATGGTTGTAAATCCACTGGGTGATGCCGGGAAGCAGAGCCACCACGTCTCCCTCTCTAATCTCTCTCACCTTCTGGTGTCTGTCGCCGGAACTCCTCTCTCTGCCTTCGCCTCGGAACTGTGATTCACTGGACTGGAACGTCTCGGGGCATCCCGGGAGAGTCACCCCTTGGAAACCTCTACCTGCATATATAGTAGACACAAAACTGTTTCGTGAAGACCAGGCAAATACAAAAAGTTCGAGTTTGCCATAGCCATTTGCGGTTGGCATAACCATTTGCGGTTGCCATAAGGTTACCTATTAATAAGATCAAGATTTATTATTGCCATAAATTAGTTAAATGGAGGAGTAGTGCATACGTGGTGATTTGAATCTATGCTCTTATACTATACTGAAATTGAAGATCGTCATAAATGCTTGGATACCATGTTAAAGTTTTAGCTCTTTCGTAAATATTTATTTTCAAAAGGTTAATTTTGTTCAGATGATTTATTATTTGTATCAGATTATTTATTACATGATATGATTGGGCCGAGATGGGGATATCGGCATTTACAATACCTTGCACGACGTACATGAGCTCCGCCGCGTTGGTGTAGGCTGGGAGGAAGAGTCCGTTTCTCCTTATCACATGTCTCAGGAAGGCCAAACCAGCGCAGGCGAGCTGCTCCTCACTCTCATCCCAGAGCTCGGTGAACCCGGCTTCGGCCTCGATTGTCCGGGAGGGCTTGAGAACATTCAGGTCTTCGAGGCGGCACTCCACCCTGAACCGGAGCGGGTGCCTCTGCTGCCGCTGGAACCCTTGCTGAACCGGGCTCTGCCACTGCCACGGCAGAGCCCACGGCTGCTCGGTGATCTGCCCAAAGCAGCCGTGGACGAGCAGCAGAAGCCCTAGGGTTAGGCCCAGAGAGAGTGCGCTGGAAGAGTGAGCCATGGCTGGACTAACGTGGTTGATTGCCCGACAACTTGGTGGGTGATGGAGGGGAGGGTATGAAGGGAACTGGGAATTTATAGGAGAGGGAAGGGAGGAGTGGCTGTGGGACGTGGCGGGATGGTTTGCATGTGGAAGGTGTCCGTACCCGTTGCATGTCTGAGCAAAACCGTGAACTGTTTACACATTGTGGGTTGGAACGTGAAATGTGGCGATGGACAGCTGCAATGCTGATGACGGCAGCTCGTGCCCCTGTCTTTGATAGTGGAATTTTTTATTTTGGAAGAAAACTAAAGAAAACAACCACATGACCCAAGTGTTGAATTATGTAATATTGTGAGAGGATCATTAACGAAGTAGGCGACTAGACTCGTAGGAATTGTCAAGTTTACAGGTTCACATTGTGAATGGACTACCGAAAACGGATCCGAGTTTATCTCAGATAGTGCCGTGTGATCAAGTGCTCATATTTTTTTATTAATAATGGACCTAATAAGACACTAAGTACATTTCCAACCAAAAATCTAAGCTATCAGGTGGTGGTATCAGGTTATCTTATAAATCTATTACGATCATTTTATATTATCAATGTGAGATCTAACACCAAGTATTACGAGGACAGAGACATTCTCTCTCTCTCTTTTTTTTAGACACACGTCTTCAAGGGAATAAATAGAAGCACAAATAAAGAGAGCACATGAGTTCTACTTAAGAGAATTGAATGTAGAATATCTTAATTTTAGATAAAAAACAATATTATCATACCAAATACTCTTTCTTTCAAATCTTTTTTTTTTCCTCCATTTTCTTTTAGATTGCGTTCAGTCTGGACTGATAAGATAATATTACTTCTTCATGGAGAAAATAACACCAAGAGTTTTATATGTTTGTTAATTCTTACAAATGGATCCTAAATATTTTAAAATATTAAATAAGTTATATATATATTGTTTACGTTATAATAATGAGTCATGTCCGTTACGTACTATTACTTTACGCTGACGTGTACTAGTGTCATGTCAACATCATATAAGCGTCACGTCAGCTTAAAATAACGATAAGTGATAGACATGACTAGATATTTTAACGCGTACAATATATAAGACTCGATTTAACACTTTGAAACATTTATGACTTACTTGCAAAAATCAACAAATATAAAAGATTCCCGGTATCTTTATCTCCTTCTTATATGATCACCAAAAATAAGAAACAAGAAAAATAACTATAGTCCAATCAATCTAGGCAATGAGACATCCGGGAATGAATATTTTTACCTGTTAACGATGGCATGGCGCTCTTTCAGAAGCTGGGATTAATTTTTTAGGACAGTAATTTGATAATAAGCCGGTTGTCAACTTTTCAATTGACCCAAGCTGTTAATTTTGAATCCGACCCGAGGTTAGGTAATTTTCCTTGGGACCAGCCCTTTTGCCCATGGGAAACCTCCCATCCGGTCTCCCTCCCAAATCTAAACTCCTCTTACACCTCACGTCGACCCTGGCGTGGACATTATCTTCAGTAGGCTGCAATATTAAAGCTCTATCGCAGCTGTTCCAGAGATTAGGGATGTGCATAAGTATTAAATATATTGAAAACCGGTCAAAAGCGATTTCGGTTCCAGTTCCACCGAGTGAATAACTGGAATCAGAATCTATATTTTGACCCGGTTACTAGGCCTAGGGCTTCCTGCATGCTGTTTTTATAAAGTATTGGGCCATTGAACCTGACCCACATGCTATCCTTCATTTTATGTATACTATCAGTTCTTATTCTTCTGAAGATCTCCTTTTCACGCTAGTTTCCTTCTTTTCTTTAGCGAAGGAAAAATAATCTAGGATAGCATGTTTGATAAATTTCTTGTTCCTCCTCGATATGCTTCTTTTTTTTTGCTAAATTCCTCGATATGCTTCAATTTCATGAATTTACATGCGTGGCATTCTTGGTGAAGATTTATACATGTCATTCTACTGTCTGTATCCAGAGACTGTTATACAAAACAAAAATTAATAACCATTGGTGAGATTCCATCGGCAATGGCGATGGCAAATCTAGATGGATGGGCCATTTGAAAATAGGATACAGATTTCCAATGACATATCCAACAGTGATCCCTCAGAAATTAGCAATCAAATGGGACCGACAGCTTATTTATCGCTATTCTTTGGTAGGAACTACATGGGAAATTCATAGATGGAATTTTCGATGGATAATCCATCGAATATTTGTTGAGAATGTACAATGGAGCTTGCAGGTGACATATCCACCCATAGTGTTGGCAAGTCTTTATGTCGATGGATAATCCGTCGATGATTACTGATGGCAATATTGTTGACATTCTGTCATGTTTCAAATTCACGAAGAATAATTACCAATGGATAATCCATCAGTAATCCATCGCTGTTTAACATGCGTAAGCAAGAAAAAATTCCGCCCATATATGATGGATTTCCAATGGATAATCCGTTACCTTTTTATCATGTAGTTATTGACTGGATTATCTATGGGAAATGAGTTAGTAATAAAACCCTATTTAACCAAAACAGTGTCTTTCTCCCATTTGCTTCCAAACAATTTCCTTCCCGAATTCTCTTTGTTGTCCAGCCCCGTCCCTCACCCATGCCCACCTTAAGCCCGCCCCCGTGCTGCCCCTTGCACCTGCCCATGCCATCTCCATCCCCGAGCCCATCCTCTTGTCATCCCCGTCCCTACTGTCCCCAGCTCCTGCTCGTCGTCCTTAAGCTCGTCCTTCTCGCTAAGCTGGTACCCCCCCTCCCCCAAGCAAGAGCTCCTCTCACCATCCTTGACCGCCTCTCGCCCTCCCCTAGCCTGTGCTAGCCGTCCCTATCCTCTGCTCGCCATCCCCGTCGCTGAACCGGACCTCATCTCGCCATTCCCAAGCCTGTGCCTGCCATCCCTAGCCCCCAATTGCCTCGTCATTGAGCCGCCACCCACCCCCAACCCCCCCAAGTCGGAGCTCCTCCCGCCGTCCCCAAGCCAATGTCTGCCATCCCGGAGTGTCCCCGTCTAGACTACCCTTCCCATAGGTAAATATTATTTTTGGGTAAAACTATATACTTTCTATTGATTTTAAGTTAATTATATATATGTCATTGATTTGAAGTGAATTTATACATCTGCCGTTCATTTTAGGTGAATATGCATATCTGCCATTGAGTTTAGGTGATTTGTATACCTACCATCAATTTGAGCTGAATTTGTATATCTGACATTGATTTTAGGTGAACTGTATATGGCGGGATTAGTTTAATGAGTGGAAGATAAATTGTATTTTCAATATTAATCTTTTCCACCTACTAGGTAAAATATTTATTTTCTAAATTGGCAGATGCTTATGGATTGGAATCCGATCGATGAGGATCACATGTGGGACGCTTTCAATTTTGAAGGAAGTGCTCGTTGCTATGACATGATAAGTGACGTCTGGAAAACGAAGAAGATGCCTCATTAGATGGGGCAGGAGTTCTCATTCCTATATCTATTTCAATGAATGATAGTGACGACAAAGTGGAAGATGTCTCTATATCCACGTTGGCGACCAAATGATATTATTTTTATGTTTAATTACACATACTGGGGATTGGAAATATTTTTAATTAATAAATTTGTATTAATCGTAATTAATTCTAGATCATCTTATTTAATATAATCAATTTATTTGATAAACCTAAATAAAATTAATCAATAATTGATTAATTTATTGCATTATTTTAATTAATCTAATTAAATAGATATATTAATTAATTTCCGATGGATTACCGACAGAATATCCATTAGTATTACATGGGAAATGACCAATGAATAATCCATAGGTAATCCGTCATGAGTTCCTACAGAATTTTCTGATGATTATGCATCGCAGTCTATTTGGAGTTCCTGCGGATTTTTCCAACGGATTATCTGTTGGTGCACAATGAATTCACGACGGATTCCTGATAGACCAAAATTTGCAACGAGGATTTTCGCGACAGATTTAATCCATCGGGGATCCGTTAGAAAACTACTTTCCTAACGGATTCCCAATAGATTTCGCATGGATATTTCCATTGGGAAAAAAGTTTTCTTGTAGCGAGATGGTTTTGTATTATAAATAAGGTCTTGCATAAATTGAGAAAGTGCCTTGATGCCACAAAATCCCAGGGACCTTGGACCATAGATGAGAGAGCCAAATGCGTGAATTCTTTAAACGTCTTGATAATATGATGGTATGAAAATTTCAGAGATTGGGTTCAGAGCACTTCTCTATATGTATGATGGGAAATGGGGTTTAGAATTGGTGGTATCCCTTCTGGAGGATTGTACTTTATTGTTTTGATATAGTGAAATTTACTACCTTATTTGTGGTTGTTTCACTTTGTGTTGAGGATTCTTCCATGTTTATCCCACTCAAAACACCTTGTGGCCCAACAAGTAGTATCAAAACTTGGGATCCAACAACTAATATCAGAGTCAGGTTCATAGTAAGTTTTAGGAGAGTTAAAGATGTGGCATATGAGATTGGCGATGCAGAAATATGATGGGACCAGCGACTTCGAGTTATAGGAAATAAAGATGAAGTTGATGATCCTGCACAACCTGGAAGGAGGACTAGGAGGAGAAGTATTGTCAATCCTGGCAATGATGAAAAAGGTGGGGTCTACAAATACTCATGAAACTCAGCCTGTGAAGATAGGAGCTGGAAGTCTAAAATTGGAAGTAGAATCGGTTGTATCAATTCCTTGATTTCTTTCCTAGAACCTAACCTAATTTCATTGGTATTTACTTGCAGCCCACTTTGTTGAATAGGTTTTACATATTCCAATGCTACCATATACTCGTGCATTGCCCAACCACACTTTGTTGAATTTTGGTGTTCGCAAAAGAAATTAAACAAAATATAAATAAGAATTTTGGAAGCATACTACATAGTCCGAAGCTTGAAGAAGATGGGAGGGAGGAGTCCTTTGAGTGCAAGAAATGATGTCAGCATATATGTGGATGTTGTTGAAAAAAGTCAGGAGCTTGTGCG
>CM075297.1:1788678-1926872 GCA_037672795.1 Lagerstroemia speciosa | reverse complement strand
ACATACAATTAGCTATACCTCTATCCAATCTTTGCCTAATGCTATTAAATCCTACTCTTCTATTTCTTGAAGTATTTTTATAACCAATAAACCCTAAATTGATAATGCCAGAAATATTTCTTTTTAAAAAATTCCAAGCAGTTTTCACCAGAAAATCAAAAGGATCTCCCGGCTGACTTTTCATCAGTGTAGGACCTCGTTAATTAGAATTCATGTTCAACGAGTGAATTTGGCATTTAGGACAAACCGAGGAAGTAAAAACTCTTTAAAACACTGCTATCAATTTTCTAACGGTCAAAGATGCTGTCCAAGATTCAGAACTAGAGACAATGTCTTAACAAAGAAAAAAAGTTAATATTGAAGTTAACCGTATTAATTCAACTTATATCTAGCTCCTTGGACTGTTAATTTTTCCCAAAAGGTTGTACCTACTCCGATTTTGGGAAAAGAAAAAAGCTAGAGTATTATTTAAAGGAGTCCTTCAAATCAGTTAATAAAGTCCTTCAAATCAGTTAATAACTCCACTTTTTCTCAAGAGTTGTAACCACCTCTGAATGAAAGCAAGTTAAATTGCTTTGGTATTACTAGAAACTGAATTTCTTTACACTAAAAAAGTTGGATATTAGATGGCTATATCGAGATTATTAAACATTAATACTAATTTTTGCTTAAAAAAAAAAGTAGGGAAGCAACGACAGTGGTCTTGTTACAGGACTTTCGTGTTTAACAGTGAAAGTATAATATGAATTGAACAACTACCCTTGGCACTTCAAGATCACACAACTAAGAGTTCATTATAGTTTGAGAAGTGGGTATATGCCAATGCAAAGGTCCAAAGAGCACACTTTATTAGATATTTTAATACAAGTATATAGAAGGGATTTGTATATTGGACCTCGACCTTACCAAACTATACGTGAGTGAGTTTTAAATAATTAGACCATAGCCCTAGTGATATATATTATGGTAAATTGACTAAAAAACAACTTGATTTCTCGAAATTTCTCATGTTATTACTTCATTTGTTTTTAGTCCAGGAAGTCTTGTGATTTGCTACATTATCCTAGTTATGTCATCCCTGAATTTTTTGTCCTTCTCCATTAAATTGTTACGTATAACTTTGGTGTCTTCCACTCGGGCAAACTTTTATCCAAGACTTTTATGTCGTACTTTACCTTTTCCTCTATCTCTTTCGTTAAATTGTGGTTTCTTCTCTTCTAAATTTACATTCTCTTCTATCCCTTTTGTCTTCTATTCTTATTCATCTTCATCTGTTTAATTTCACGTCTGGGCATAGCTAAGGTGATTTGGTAGAATCTGACGAAGGTATAATATCCTCCTCTTTTTCGGATTCAATAAATACAATTCTGACATCATTGTAGTACCTGCTAAATGTATATTCTTTATGCAAATTGTTGGAGAAGTTGAAACTTTAAACTTATTGAGCCAAGAACATTGTTTCAGTTTTTCCACATTCTAGGATAATTATAATAATCGTAGGTATTTTGAGTGGCTGGATCGTGAAAATTCAAGACATGCAAAGGAAGTTTGAAGGTCTTGATGTAAGAGAAAAAATCATTGGTAAGTGGAAAAAAAAATTGTAACTGAGATGAGCCTGTTACAAGAGAAGAATGAACCTTTACCAGTAAAGTTACCAGCATGAAAAGACAAAGTGACTACAGGGGAGTGTTTGAAGGAACAAGTTCGAGAAAGAGTTGCAAGAAATCAGAATGCAACATAGAAACTAGCAAAGCAATTCCAAGATTAGACATATTATAAGGCTGATGATGATATGTCTGTACTTTACAAAAACTGCAGAACCAAACCAAAATGAAAGAAACTATTGCTACTGCACATCATTCAAATGATGTACTGTTGAACGTCATTCAAGTCATGTACTCCCACAGTATGATCTATGGGACAAAAGGAACAAAAAGACCTAGAACATTCAGATAAATCTCGCTTTCTTTTTTGTAAAAGTTTCAGGCCATATTTGAGCGGTTGTTAAATTTGTTCCTTCTTGCGCTTGGGAGCATGAGTCACATTAGTTGTTGATGTTAGTGCTTCTGTTAAAGTCTGTGAAGGTTTCTGAGATGCCTGCTGCTGAGAGATATTTGAGATTGCTATTGCAGGTAGTGGTGTAAGAGGCTGAGAAGACTGGAGCTGGGAAGGATTAGAAAGCTATTGTTGTGGATTGCTTGCTCGCTTGCCTTATTGAAGTTGTACACTTCTCACCATACTTTTCAATGTAACTTGTCCTTATCTTCTCATCCAATGTCTGAGTAATAAATATCAATAATAAAATCATTCATGATAAAATGAAGGCCATGATCTAATGATAAAAATTTAGCTTCTGTGGAAATAACTTTACCAATTTGTTCTACTGCTGGCAATGAAATTTTAGGTTTTTTCAGCAACGAAAGAAACGAACGTGGGATTTTTCACCAAAGGAAAAAAAAAAAAGGAAAGAAAAGAAACGTGGGTTTTTGTCCAATATGTAAGGGCATTTATTTATTATTATTTTCTTTTCGTAATAGGGCATTTATTTATTTGTGCCGATGTGAAGGATACTTGAGCATTTGCTGGAGAAATACAAGCGGAGGACGGAAAATTCACGAAATTTTGATTGATTTTAGGATTATTAGATTTTTCTTAGTTAAATTTGTCAATTCCTAACTATTATGATCAAAAGTAAAAATTCGTGGTAGAATTGAGAAATTATGCAAAATTCGTGTATCAAATAGTCATTTATATACAGTTTGAAGAGGGGCAAATTTGTCAATTCGTCACTTTTAATAGTAATTTCTCACTTTCATTAAGTAACGTGACGGAAAATTAGACGAATGGTAAAAGTGAAAAAAATTTAATAGTTACCGACTATTTCTGACAAAAATTAAAATTCGTGATAGAATTAAAAATTATGGTAAAACTCGTGTATCACTATATTTTTTATCCAAAAATAAAATATGTGCGCGCGCGAGAAAATTAGGAAAATTACATGATTTTTTCCTAAAACGAATTATTCTATATATATTAATAGCGCTTTTTACAACAGACATATGAAAGCGACAGGGGAGACAGACTATTCCTCGGCAACATTCAGTCTCTTCCGGGACTATTCCTCCATTGAAGACTGGAGGCGCCATGCGGACTGGAGTGCACGGCTCTCATAACAAATAGTGACCAGATTTATAGTAGTGTGGAAAAAGACAACTAAGAAAAGTCAAATTAATTATTTGTATGACGATGGATGGAATTTCTTAGCTATCTGAATGAATCTAAAGTTGCAAAACATGATGCGTCTCTCAGCAAATATTTTCAATTGTCCTTGCGTGCGTAATTCTTGGTAAGACCACCGATACATGTACTTTGCACATAAACTAATCCGAATTCATGGGATTGTGAGGTGTTCGTGGACCCGTGGTGAACAAACTCATCGTTATTAAAAAAAAAATTCAATTTGATCAGAGCCTACATACCTGCTGGCTTAATAATTATCCTTACTATGCACTTATCATACTCATATTGTGACGCTGATCAATCAAATTAGGTTATTTTAAGATATTTCAAAAAAATTTATAAACGAAAAAAGTTAGAAATGACTGAGATTGTTGGGTAGAACACTTAGTGTGACAAGAGATTTCTATTGTGCGGTCCCAAAATGGAAAAAAAAAATTCATTGGTCTTATCTGACAATAACGTAATAATAAAAATTTAATCAAATTATTTTAATTAGTAATAATTCATATAATTATTCGAATAATTAATACTAATTTATTTGTTTATTTATTTATCATAATCTCATTTATATTTATTTTACTTTATGTATTTATGTAGTAAGATAGGATCATATAAAAATTTCTACCCAGATTGGTTTAGTTGGACCACCATCTACCGTTTACAATTATAATTAAGGGTAACGTGGAATAATGTGGGCTGCACTCACCGTCACACCGCACACACGAAAGGGGGATTGCGTCCAAGGATTGAAGCAGCCTTGATCTTGAAAATGACCTTGCCGTTGAATGTCTCCATAGTCCGCATCAACACGATCCCAGGAATATTGCTTAGAGTTGAATAATATGCAATCCGAATATATATATTTTTATAATGAGGACTTACATATTTATAAGTGCCTTATCAAGAGTTACGTACTTAAGGGAAGAATCGAACCTTCAACCTCGCAAATTTTTGCATGAGAGCTATGCACATCTTATTCACTTGAACTAACCTTAAGAGTTACAACAGTATGTTTATCAAATGAATTAATAAATTATTCTGCTCCAGCCTTCATTGAATGTTCTATGTTTGAATAGGCAGTGATTATGTACTTCACCGAATTATCGAGGCAAGTTCGTCGAGATAATTCTATAACTTTTCCTCTAAAAGAAGATGCCGATTTTGGATTTTTATCGATGAAGAAATTTATCATTATGAGAATTTTATCTCTTAATATATTGATTGGCTATATTTAATTAATTTATGTAAGGGAGAGTTTACTGAATTTATAGATATTATAAAAAGGAAAACACGTGCCAGTCAAACATTAACAGGAAGAGGTATCCCATTCTCGTGTCATATAGATATTATACAAAAGGAAAATACGTACCAGTCAAACATCAACTGGAAGAGGCACCCCATTCTCGTACCTCTATTCTTGTTTTCTTGCAGAAATTTTATTGAGGGCACAAAAGTTCATAAAAAAAATAACATGATAAATTTAAGGGAGTTAAAATAGGATAGTTTAATAAAAGAAAAGGAAAAAATCAAGTCAAATATATATTTTATATTAAAATTTTCTTGAGTTCTGAGAGCAGTTGTCATATATATACTCCTAAATCTACATGTGCTTGCATGACTGCTCTTTTGGAATTTTTTTCTACGAAGGAGTGCAGACTTTAGGACTTATCAACGAGGACGGTAAGACCATGCATGCACATTGGAAAATCCCATACCGCGGACTCTAGTTTTGGCTTGGTTCCGGAAAAGCAGAGGTTTGGCGCTCAACAATGTTAATCAAGGATATCAAAACTTCCATCATTTAGTTATTAGATTATTCAGTGATTTAATTTAATAACTCATAATTAATAATTAAAGGGATAATTATACTGGCGGGATAATATTTTCTCGAAATGTTCATATTAGTACAAAACATTCTTTTGTTGCATTTCGATAAGAAATCATTCAAAAATGTATAACTCTGGTACATTCCGTCAACTATTCACTAACGGCTCTAATTTTTGCTGATGTCAAATGCTGACATGTACACGATGTGTAAATAATTGCTGATGTGGCGTGTGTTTATAATATTTTAAATGTAATAAAATTTAAAATTTAAAAAACTTAAAATACCCATAAGAATTGTGTTAATGGCCAAAAGTAGCATCACTCTCCACTTCATTTTAAGAATAACACTAATTTGTAAATATTTGAAAAACTAGTATCTCCTTGTAGTGAAATATTATTATGCCCTTATGAGCTCTTTTCCATTCTTTTAAAATTTTCACTTTCCCTCCATTATTTCTCTCCCCTTTCTCTCCTTTCTCTTGTCAGCAGCTTCTCCCTCATCAGAGCATCGCCCGAGCACGAGAGGCACGGGCACGTCACCGGCGACCTCACTGGAGCATCACGGGCGGCATGAGCGCGTCACCTGCTGCCTCATCGGAGCATTACGGGCGGCAGACAATGACCGAAGCATCACGGGGGGCATGGGCAGCGATTGGTGACGATCATACTGACAACCGCAGCAACGACGACCTCCCAGTCACCGTTACCTAACCATCCCAGTGAAAATTATCGAGGCCTGCTGAGGTATTTTGTGTTACTGTCATAGTGAAAAGCGTCCCAGTTGCCAAGACCTATATAGACTTTATCGGGACCTATTTATCAGTACCTATTTAGACTTTATCGAGACCTATTCAGACTTTATCGAGACCTATTCATGATTTTTCAGGGCTTATTCATGATTTTTTGAGGCTATATTATCCGGGACCTATTTAAATTTTTTGGAACCTGTTTATTGGTATCTGTTGATCAGGACCTATTTAAATTTTTCGGGTCCTATTCATAATTTTTCGGGACCTATTTAACAGTACTTATTTAGACTTTATCTAGATATATTCATGCTTGTTTGAGACTTATTCATTAATTGGTACCTACTTAGACTTTGTCGGGACTTATTCATAATATTTTGGAACTTATTCATAAGTTTTCTGAGCCTATTTACTAGTACCTATAAAGACTTTATTGGGATCCATAATATATGTTCATGTTAATGGATAGGTAACATGGAGCGTGTCCGAGTGGTGATTATGTTCAATGGAAAATGGGAGGGAACAACTAATGGATGTTGTTGATATTCGAGGACTCAAATTAAGTTTAAAGGCATAATTATCCCAAGGAGTATCTTATATGATGAGTTGCATAGAAAGGTGCAGTCCATTGTTCCTCATGACAATAGCCGATCTATAATGGAGTTGCATTCGACAAATATTGGAGGAGGTGATGTTCCATATCAAATGAATGTGGAAAACGATGAAGATCCGGAGTTTGTACTCTGTGAGAAAAGATATCCACCTAAGATTTGCGTAACTTTTGTCGCTCGATTAGATTGTCAAGAAGTTTCTCATCAAGTAGGTATTGGTGAAATAGGTTATGCATCCTTCCATGGAAGCAACTAGCCCAAGTAGGCACATCACTTGCACTATCCCTTCATAGTTCTTTTACCTGATTTGCAGATGGAGTTGTTGGAGGTTGCGGCGATGGCTCATTTGCAGATGGAGGTACTGCAAAAGGAGGTACTGGAGATGGAGGAGATGGCTCACTTGTAGAATGGACCATCTAAGGATGGCTTGCTGAGGGAGTAGCTAGAGATGGAGGTGCCGAGTATGATGAATGTATGAGGCTATGTTCCAATAAACAAGCCTCATACACTGCAATCGCATTGTCAATCTGTTTGTGCACAACTTCCACCACTCGTCTCTTGGATGCTGCAATACATGCATTGATTCGATCCTCCATGGCCTCCAACATTGAGTCACGCTGGTCTTCCTCCTCACCCTCAACACTCTCATTCCTATCAAAGTTCTCTCCAAACGATTCCTTTGGACACAATTCTTCCATTGATTGCACCTATAAATCCATGAAATAAGGTTGCTGCATTTCAATATTTGTCGGTTGAAGTGTCGGGAGCATGTATATCTATAAGTCATTTAATATTTTTAGATATCTATCATAAAAATTCTACATCTACAATCACATGAACTGTCAAGTACATCTCAACGTGGAAGTGAAAATGCTATCGATGGTTCTCCCGCCTGGACAACCTCGAAAAGTCCACCGATAAATTATCGGTCTATTTTCCATTCCATCATGAATAATTACATGAGGGAGGATTCGAACCACATCAAGAATCATTTCAAATTCGAGGATCTGCAAAGAATGATATACAAGTATTATATTTTTAATAATTTCACTTAACTGATATTTAGATCAATTATTTATTATACATGCAATACCCATGTAAATCCACATAGGTTGTACTTCAGATTTCCATCCACCTACTCTAGGCTGTGTAGAGCTTGATGGAACTTCTTAATTGAGTTCTTGTATATAAGATTCCCCCATGGGAAAGAATCAAACTGGTCTAAGTTCTCCACTAAACCCCACAACTAATATGGCACTATGTGTCTCTTATTGGTGCCCCACACAAATTCTCCCAATAGGCACATCAAGGACAATCTAACAGTATCAAGTTTTTCACTGAAGTTATCCCCAACCAGGACCTTTCAAACATCAGTGTACTGGACATCTTTCTTCCTTCGAAAATATCGATGTAGCAAACCACGAGCAGGGGGCTCATATTGTTGCAAATTCGAGCAAGCCCTGAATTTTAAGCCCGTAATAAGGCAGGATTGTTTTCTTAACAACTTCAGCAAATGTTGTCATCCAGTAGCAAACCACATTTCTTCTCTCGACCCATTATGTTTGATTTCCCTGAATAGCAAATTTACCACTAGCACACCACTAAATGCCATGTCGCAATCCACATCCAGAAAATGCCCTAGACAACTTTGTCGGAACCGGGCCATGTCCTCTTCATTGGTGAGTGCACTCTCAATATCAGTAAGCACTTGCATATTGTTATGCTAGTTCAGCTTCGACACAAACCATTCGACATGATGAATTCTTAAATTTTGTTCTGTTTGCACAAATCAAATTATAATTAAATCCCAACAAACTACGAGAATGCATGAGGGAATTCCAATTCGTTGATGCCTATAGAAGCATAAAACGGAGGTAACTCCTCCGGACCAATCAAAGGTTGTGTTGATCAAGCAAATTGTGACTACCGAAAGGTTGGGATGTGAATATCTGCACATGGTTTTCTTGACAAATTCATCTACACAGAAACCACAGTCTCCAGAGATGAATGACAATCTTGATATGAAAGAATTACACACCAAAAAGCCAATCCAATATGCTCACAGAAAGCACTAATTCTAGACCTAAAATATGTTATATCAAACACTACTATCACTTCCTTTGATCAGACATATGCGGCATGGCCTAACTAACAACATCGCTATAGGCCAAATAATCAGGGAATATGAGCTAAAATGGAGCCAGATAAAGACAATAAAAGCCCGATCCCTTGGAATCGAAATGGAAATGAGTACTTCAAATGATGGCCACAGAGCAATCAATGGTTGTAGGGAAATTAGAAGATACAAAATTAACCCAAGCCTCAGTAAGCCAGCTGTGAATGACACACTTGAATCAAGGGGAAGGGGAAGAGAGACACCAAACCTCAGCTAAAGCAAAAGCGAGCAGCCGGAGCAAAGGCGAGCGGTGAGCAGTCTTAGCACAGGCGAGCAGCAAGCAAGGAGAGGAGGCAACAAAGAGGCAGAGAAGGGAGAGGCAGAGCAGAGAGAGAGGAAAGGAAGTTAGGGTTATAGAAATGACAATGGCAAAATTGGAATTATTTAAAAATTCAATAAACAACCTTAAAAAATGGTGTTTTTTTTTCAAACTGATATAAAATGGTGTTAATTTTCAAAACACTCCTTGGAATGGTGCTCAAAATATTTTCACCTCATAAGAATTTAGTAAAATTTGGGGAAAATTTTTTAAATTTTTAAAAAATAAAAAACTTTCAAAAGTTTGGTAAATAATTAGAAAAAAATTCTTGCAGACATCAATTTTAACCCAATCCAACCCCATTTCATTCTTATTCATTTCCCATCCAACCCCATTTTGTTTCTATTCATTTTCCATATTTTAAATTTCTATTCTTATTCATTTCCCATCCCTCTGTATTTGCTCTGATATACTCGTTATGTCATCCCCTAATTTTTTCGCAGTTCTCAATTTGCATTTCTCTGTTAAATTCTTAGATGAAACTTACATGTCTTCTACCTGAGCCAACTTTTATCTCCTACTTCACCTTTTGCCCTTCTTCTTTCCTTAAAGTACAGTTTCATCTCTTCTAACTTTACCTTCTCTTCTATACATTTGTTCTTGTATACTTATTCATCTTAATTTATTTGATTTCTCCTATGGGCATCGCTATCGGTGATTTTGCAGAAGCTAATGAAAAGTTAATATCCTCCTCTCTTTTGGATTCAATAAAACTCTGCCATCCTAGCATCAAAAATACAATTCTAACATCATGGATGGGGAAGAATCTTGTAAGAATAACCTTTTTTCTGTAAATATTGGAACGTGGGTCTTTATTGTAGTACCTGCTCAATGTATATGATTTACACAAGTTGGAGAAGTTGAAACATAACCTTATTGAGCCTAGGACACTTTCAGTTTTTCCACATTGTAGGATAACGGTAATAATCCTAGTACATTGAGTAGTTGGACCTTGAGAATTTGATATATGTAGAGGAAGTTTTTAGGTGTTCGATGAAAGAGAAAAAATCATTGGTATGTGAAAATGAAAAACTTGTAATTGAGACGAGTCTGTTAGAAGAGAAGAATGAGACTTTACAGATAAAGTTATTAGCATGAAAAGACAAAGTGATTTCATTGAAGTGGATGACGGACAAGCTCAAGAAAGAGTTGGAAGAAATCGAGATGCAGACTAGTAAAGCAATTCCAAAATTAGATATATTAGAGATTGATGATAATATGTCTGTACTTTACGAAAAGGGAAAAACCAAACCAAAATGAAAAAACCATTATTGTTGTACATCAATCAAATCATGTATTGTTGCAATCATTTAAAGTCATGTACTTCCATACTATGATCTATGAATAAAAGGAATAAAAAGACCTAGAACATTCAGATAAATCTTGATTTTTCCTTTTCATAAAAGTCTCATACTATCTCCATGCAGCAATTGAATATGCTCCTTCTTGTGCTTGGGAGTATGACATTAGATGTTGATGTTGGTGCTCTTGTTGAAAGCCTGTGAAGGTTGCTGAGATGCATGCTACTGTGAGAGATCTGAGGTGCTATTGCTAGTGGTTGTGTGATAGGCTAAGAAGAGTGAGACTTAGAAGGATGATAAACCTTTTTTTTATATATATAACGAAGGTATCTGAATAACTTCTGGTCCCGATTAGTGGCAGTTGCAATACCTCTTCCTCGGGCACACACAATAGCCCGCAAAGCACGTGTGCTGGGTAAGTCAGGCAAATCTGATGGGTTGGAGACCTATAAAGCCCCCACCCACGAGGAATGCGCCTATGGGAATTTGAACCCAAGAAGTCTTGGATGACCTCCTAACGTCCCACCACCAGGGCTGCCTCTCGTGAGTAGGTTGAGAAAGCTACTATTGTGGATTGCTTGCCTTGCTAAAGATATACATTTTTCACCATATTTTCCAATGTAACTTGTCCTTAGTTCTCATCCAATGACAATAAGATCATTCACGATATAACTTGTGGAAAAAGTTAATTAGCTTTTGTTGAAATAACTATAACAAATTTATTCTCCTGCAAGCAATGAAATTTTAGGTTTTTTCAGCAAAGACAGAAAGAAACGTGGGATTTTTCACCGAAGGAAAAACGGCTATCACCATCCAAGTCCAAGGTGGTCTTATAAAATTTTCCACATGAAGGAGGGATTGCGTCCACGGATTGAAGCAGCCCTAAACTTGAAAATGATGGTGCTGTTGGATGTCATATCACCATATCAACAATATCCTAAGAATAATGCCTAGAATTGAATAATACTTAATCATAACGGGCAAAATACAATATGTTTTTTTTTATAAAAAGTTACACATATGTGAGTAGCCTTACTAAGAGCTAGACAATCAATGGAAGAATTGAACCTCCGAACTCGTGGATTTTTGCAAGAGTCGTAAGCACATCCTATCCACTTGATCCAATTTTAGGGGTTACAATAATATGTTTCCCAAAATAAATTAATAAATTATTATGCTTCAGTCGACCGTCTATGTTAGGTAAATGACATGGTCATATATGAATTTTGTCTCAATTCCCAATTCCCAATTCTATCACGAACTTCAATTTTTATAAAAAATGGTTGGCAACTTTCAAATCTTTTCCACTTCTACTATCCATTCAATTTTCCGTCACGTTACTTAACAGAAGTGAAAAATGGTAGTCAAAAGTGAGAAATTGATAAATTTGCCCATCTTCAAACTGTAGATAAATGACTTTTTAATACACAAATTTTGCGTGATTTCCCAATTCTACCATGAGTTTTGCATATTTCCCAATTCTACCATCAACTTTGCATATTTCCCAATTCTACCACAAATTTTTGCTTTTGATTACAATGGCTAGGATTTGACAAATTTAATCTGATGGGGCTAAAACCAATCAAAATTATATAAAATTATATATAGTTTTCTATTTTTTACATTATCGCAGTTGGTCTCAGGTCTTGCTGGTTTTTCTGGGTCCACGCTTGAATTTATCAGACAATTTTTCAAGTTCAGTTTGAATTGATTATTCGAATTGTTAATTTTCATTTACATCTCTAATTGCAACAAAACATATTGGGGGGTTTTGAAAAAATAATGGCAATTGAGTAATTTCATAAGAGTAAGGATGAAATATTCACAAGGAAATTGTTAAAAGTGGCGAATTGTCAATTTTGTAAGGGCAAGGATGAAATATTCATTGATCGAAAGTTGTTTTCAAACGATGTAAGGAAATTGTTCTGGCAGATCATCAACAGTTGCTTGTTGCGGCCACAAGCATTTCAGTACATACTTTCTAGTGCAAGCATGTTTCCTATTAACGGTAGACTTTGCCCGACATGTCCCATCCAATATGCAACCGATAGTAGAGGCTGTTATGAACGCAATCCGAGTAAACAATGACTGTTCATTCGGCTGCACTTTCTTGTGAATATTTTATCTTTGCCTTTATGAAATTACTCAATTGCCATTTTCTTTTCAAAACTCCCCCAATTTGTCTTGTTGCAATTAGAGGTGTAAATAAAAATTGAAAATCTGAATAATCAATTCCAATCTAACTTGAAAAATTGCCAAAGAAAATCAGGCGTAGACCTAGAAAAACTAGCGAAAGCCTTAGACCAACTACGATTTTGCATAGAAAAGGTTATTATATATAAATTATTGGTTTTAGACCCATTAGATTAAATTTATCAAATCATAACCATTGTAATCAAAAGCAAAAATTCATGGTAGAATTGAAAAATCATGAAAAATTTGTGTATTAAATAGTAATTTATTACAGTTTGAAGGGGGACAAATTTGTCAATTCGTCACCTTTAATTGTTGTTTCTCACTTCCGTTAAGTAATGCGATGGAAAGTTGGACTGATGGTAGAATGAGAAAGATTTGAAAGTTGCTGACCATTTCCAACAAAAATTTAAGTTCGTGGTAGAATTGAGAATTGAGGTAAAGTTTGTGTATCATTATGTCATTTACCCTTCTATGTTTGAATAAACACTAATTTTTTACTTCACCAATTAACAAGGTGGGTTGGTGAAGATAATTCTATAACTTTTCATCTCAGAGAAGATACTGATTTTGGGTCTTATTGATGAAGAAATTTATCAATATCAGAATTTTATCTCTTAATATATTGATTGGCAATGTTGAGAGTCTATTAAATTTATGGACATTAGATAAAAGGAAAACACGTACCTGTCAAACCTCAACTGGAAGAGGTACCCCCGTTCTTGTTGTCTCGCACTCAGAGACGTGTCCGAAAATTTCGTTTAGGAGTGTGAAAATTCATAAAAGAGTAACATGATGAAGTCAAGAGAATCGAAATAGGATAATTTAATAAAAAAAATTAATAAAATCAAGTTAAATATACATAGTATATTAGAATTTTCTCAAGTTGAAATGGCAGTAAGTCACCGTGCCCCACAATCTATCCCTGCTTGCATGATTGTTCTTTTACAATTTTTCTCACGTGCTGAAGTTTTATTTGTTTATTTATTTATTTTTGAATTCTACGAAGGAATACAAACTTGGGGACTTGTCAGCAATGATTGTAAGAGCACGTATGCACACTGAAAAATCCCATATGGCGGACTCTATTTTTGACTTGGCTCCGGAAAAAAGCAGGTCCACAGATATTTTTTCTATGGTGACGCTCATGGATGTCAAAAAAGGACATTGAAACTTCTATGGTTCAATTATTAGGTCATTTAATAGTTTAGTTCAACAATTTATAATTAATTATTTAAATTAAAGATAAGAATATAATTAATTAATTATTAGTGTTTACACCTGATTAGTTTAGCAAATTGAATCATAAAATTTCCCCAGGTCATGCATTGATTTGGTCCCGTCTGTCGTCAAAGATGAATACTTTTAGGGCGAAGTCTGCTGAATTTAGTGCAGCTAATGTCTGCGGACTGTGGAACAGGTAATTACAAATATGGGAAGAATAAGAGCCCTAGATAACTTCTTACTTGTGAGTAACTCGAGTGATCTAGTTAGTGCTGCTCTTATCCAGTAGTTTAGAGATCTTAATTCAGCCTTATCAATTATCGAATCTTCTTTATATCCTTTTTAGAATTATGAACCTCCTATGTTTATCGAAAAAACTTCAGGCAACGAGTAAACATATTGTGTGTAACGCACAACGAGATCGTTGTATAAGTATCTCTCAAATATTGACACATGTGAAATTTTCATAACTTTTAAAAGTTAATTTTACGTATATTGAGATTTTGTGGTGTAACTAATGAGTATTCTCACACTTGCATTCCCATCCTTCTCCCTCAACTCTTATCTCAAGTCCCTCTGTGCCAAGCAGCCACCTACTTGACTGTGGAGCAGGCCAAATTCTCCTTCTTACACCTAATGAGCTCCTTGTTCTCCCTATAGTACTTGTATAATGATACAATTATTTTATCTTTGCTCTTCTGAAATATAATATTAAAGTAAATTGTCAAATTAATTGCACTATGCACGTCGAAAAATATATTTCATAGGTTAGAGTTAAACGGATTTTCTTAATCTAAATAAAGAAGAAAGAAAAGAAGTATAATATTTTTCCAATCATGATAAGACCATTACAACTGTTTTAGGCTCCGGGGTAGTTTCCATGGTTTCCTATCCAACTTATATCTCTGGTATCTATCTATCTATCTATCTATCTATCTGTATTATGTACATATATACATACACACACATATGAGAACAACTCCCTTTCTTGGTGTCTTTTTCATCTTTTCTAAATTATTCTAGGCACATAAAATTCAATTTTTAGCAGCCAATATATTAAGAAAATCTAATGGTTCTCATAATAAATTTATTAATGCATAATTGCCTAATCTTTTTCTACTTTCATTTTCTACCTGTTTTCTTTTTTCATTCACTTTCTTCATACTTTCACTCTACCCTTTTCGTTATCATTCAATTTTTCCTAAATTTATTACTTATTCTTCATATTTACAAAAACCATATACTCCAAAATAACTATAGTTAAAATTTTATTAGTTATTATTTACATATTTATTTTCATCATCAATTTTATTATTAACAAAATCAGTTTATTAAGATTGCTTTTCAATGATAGATTTTAATAGGATTGTGCATGGGTATAGGGTAAACCCGGAACCGATAGGAATCTACCATGTTGGATAAATTCTAGTTAGATCTCAATGAAAATAGGGTAGGTTCCATATAGCGAATGAAAGAACCGATCAGTTCCGATTCCGGTTCTAACACATAGGGTACATTGAATCGGAATCAAAACCTATTAACTTATTCACGCAGTTAATTTTAATCTTCATAATTTTCTCAATTGAACTCTAATTCACGAACTATTCAAACCGTTGTATTCCTAACTCGGTGAACTCTCATAGACATGATTATGCATATTTGATAAATTTTTTATGTGTAAAGTACTGTTACAACTTAAAATTAGTAATAAATAGTACTTAAATATATGCAGATACACTTAAAAGTGCACATATTTTATTATGATAAAAAAATTATGTGAAATACTAATAATCATGAAAAAATATTGAAGTGATCCATATTTTAGAGGTAAAAAGTAAATAATAAATAGGTTCTAACAGCGTATCCGAAACCCGTGGTATCTTACAGATTCCAAGTAAGGTCCGGTTCCAAGATACAATAGAATAGGGTCTGAATCCAAAAGTTAAGAACTGACCTTATATAAGGTAGGGTACTGAGAGGATAGACCGCAGTCTACTGAGAGGAATTCGGCTAGACCACTTTGAAGGATGGTGGGACCCACAAACTTTCATCCCACACTGATTAAATCAAGAAAGGAGGGAGTGCACATACTCTATATATAGTAGTGCATACCCAACAAAGAAGAAGGATACAAGAGTGGAAGAAAAAGGCACCAACTCTACCACGAGAAGAGGGACCATAACAACAATTCAAAAAGTCGGGATTGGGAGATTCGACTCCACTATCTAGAGTTCTTTCCGTCCCTTTTTCTTCTGATTTTCAATATGCTGTCTTCTCTTTTAACTTTGTAGTTTATTCGAATATGCGAAATAAACCCCTAGATTCCTAGGGGGATCAATGGACCCTTTTCTATGTCTTAAGTAAAGCTCTTTTCTTTCGCATGTATGATTCTGTCGAGGTACGCCTCCTTGGTGTTATTTATGTAATTTCGTACTTCATGCTTTCTTTTGGCCTGATCAACCACGAGATCGAACTTGAGACAGCGAGGAGCCTCAGAAGAAGGAATCGAGGTCATGCTAGAGATTGCATAATCTAGGTTAGCTTATGCCGGAAGGTGTGGTTATTTGTGCGAACGCATCAGAAGATGGTGAGCACCCTAGATAGCCATTTAGGGTTAGTTTAGTTTGGCCTTTCAACATTAATCGCCTAGGAATAGAGTGGATTAGTGTCTTCCGCTTAGGTACATTCATATGACATCAGAAGGTGCGTACGATGGAAGTGGGGAAACCCTAGAACCCTAGGTTAATAACATGACAGAATTCATCGTGTGAAAGAGGATTCTTACTTAAGACTAGAAATGGTGAAGTTGTGAACCTTAGGAACTTTTCATCAACTGATTTCCATCTGTTTATTTTCTGTCTGTTTACTTTCGGTCTTTTAATTACTTGCATGCTTCTCAACTCATTCGATTGACTTGGCTAAGAAATAGTTGTGCCAATTTTAGTGCTTAGCATAAGAGTCCTCGTGGGAATGATACTCTACTCACTCTATATTACTTGTCTGCGATATGTATACTTGCGTGCACCATCTTTGACTACGCAACAAGTTTTTGGCGTTATTGCCGGGGATTCTTTTTCTGCTAACCTAATACCAAGCAACTATTCTTCGACCAAGTTGTTTTTCTTTATTTCACTTGTTTCTATTGTTGTTTGTGTAGGTGAGATTTTCCGTCTTGCATGCAAAGAAGAGACCAAAGAGAGCTACTTCAGCCTGATCCGGAAATAGAACGAACCCTTCGAAGAAGGTTAAGAGAGCAAGGGCAACCTCGAGAAGCCATGGAGCACGGGCGAGGAGGTGAAATAGTGCCGTAGCAACGTTGGAAAACAATCAAGGAATATGCTCAACCTCAATTTCTGAATCAGTCGAGCATCGTCAAGCCACCGGTGCAAGCCCACACATTTGAAATCAAACCATCAGTGATTCAAATGTTGCAAACCTCATGTTCTTTTGGAGGAGCACCGAATGAAGACCCCCATGTGCACCTAGCAAAATTCTTGGAGATATGCGACACCTTCCGATTCAATGGAGACTCCCCCGAGTATATCCGTATATCTCTTTTCTCTTTTTCTCTCAGGGACAAAGCGAAGTCGTGGTTGTTGTCACTTCCACCAAGCACTCTTGATACATGGGAGGCAATCACGGAAAAGTTCTTGGCTCAATTCTTTCCACCGTCCAAAAAGATGAAGCTCAAGAACGACATTATGACCTTCAAGCAACAACACTCGGAATCTTTTTACGAAGTATGGGAGCGATTCAAGGAGTTACAACAAGCATGCCCCCACCACAGCATTGAGATTTGGACACTGGTACAAATTTTTTACAATGGGTTATACGAAAATTGTCATTCTTCTCTGGATGCTGCTACAGGTGGTTCGTTTATGAACAAATATCCCGAGGAGGCTTATGAGTTGCTAGGAGAGATGGCCTGAAATGGCTACCAATGGCCATCCGAAAGGACAATGGGGCGCGAAGCTGCCGGGATACATTCAATCGATGCTGTGACATCTCTCTCTGTTAATGGATGCTTTGTTCAAGGAGGTCATGTCATGGAAGAGCCAAGGAGTGGGCAAAGCTATGTAACCCCCGAGGAAGGAACATCTATGGAGCCAGTGCAAGAATTTCAAGAGACGGCCAACTACATTGGAGGCAAACCGAGGAACAATCCGTACTCAAATACGTACAACCCGGGTTGGAGAAATCATCCCAACTTCTCCTACGCCAACAGCAACAATAGGGCCAATCCACCATCGGGATTTCAAGCAACTTAGAAGCAACAATCTGCGCAGTTTGATCACCTCTCGAGATTAGAGGACACTCTTATCAAATTTCTGAAATCTTCACAAGAAACACATGCTACTGTTTAGTCAAACTCTAATCAAATTGTTGTTTTGCAATCACAGATGCGTAATGTGGAGACACAAATCGAGTAGCTAGCACAAGCAATTAACTCCTGACCTAATGGAGCACTACCGAGCAATACAGAGATCAACCCCCGGGGTCAAGGGAATGAACAAGTCAAAGCCATCACCCTACGAAGGGGGAAGGAGCTACTGAGCACACGAGAAGAGGCTAGACAGCAGTCGATGACCGCGGTTGAAGAAGCTGACCTGGTAGATCCTCTCAATAGACCGCGGTTCAAGAGGACCTAGCAGAATCTCGACTCAGTAGGCTGCGGTCTAAGACCGCGGTCCAAGACAATGTCACCATCGACCCCCAAGCTGAGGCAACCCAAGACGACAACATTGACCAGCCTCCAACTAGTGGAGTTAAGGGTAGCATATCGAAGCCAACTCGGACCTATCCACCTCTTCCCTTTCCACAAAGAGCACAAAAGGAGAAAACCGAACACCAATTTTGTAAGTTCTTAGAAATTTTTAAGAAGTTACATATTAATATTCCTTTTGTTGAAGCTCTAGAGTAGATGCCGAGTTATGTCAAGTTTATGAAAGAAATAATCTCGAAGAAGCGTAGGCTCGGCGACTATGAAACTGTTGCTCTAACCGAAGAATGTAGTGCAATCTTGCAACGTAAGTTACCGCAAAAGCTAAAGGATCCAGGTAGTTTCACCATCCCTCGCGCTATTGGAAATGACTTTGAGGGTAAGGCATTGTGTGATATTGGTGCCAGTATAAGCTTGATGCCATACTTTGTTTTTATGAAATTAGGCTTGGGAGAAGCTAAACCAACTTCGGTAACACTTCAATTAGCTGATTGTTCACTTGCTTATCCTCATGGGATTATTGAAGATGTTCTTGTGAAAGTTGATAAATTCATATTTCCAGTTGATTTTGCGGTACTTGATTATGATGAGGATCGGAATATACCTATCATTCTTGGAAGACCATTTCTAGCAACCGGTCGTGCATTGATAGATGTACAAAAAGGAGAACTCACCATGCGAGTGAATGATCAAGAGGTTACATTTAATTTTTATAGATCCGTGAAATTTCCAAATGAGGCTAACGAGTGTTTTTCTATTGACATCATGAATGAGGTGACAAGCGAAGTGTTAGAGGAAAGCAAGCCCGATGATGCACTGGAAGCAGTTCTACAAGGAAAATCAGCCAAGGAGAGGGGTGCAAGTCATGAAGAAGCAATTCAAGCACTTGAGTCATCACTCACGATTCCCAAGGAACTCAACCAGTTCGAGCACTTGGAGCTATCTTCATCAACTATCAAACCCTCAATCGAGAAGCCACCGGAGTTAGAATTAAAACCTCTTCCTAGCCACCTCAAGTATGTGTTTCTTGGTCCTTCTACTCTTCCAGTTATTATTTCTTCTAATTTAACTAATATGCAAGAAGAGAAACTCCTTCATATTCTTCGTGAGCACAAAAATGCTATAGGGTGGACTATCGCCGACATTCACGGGATAAACCCATCCCTATGCATGCACAAGATCAGTTTGGAAGAAAATTACAAGGAGTCAATTGAAGGCCAAAGAAGGCTAAATCTTGTAATGAAAGGGGTGGTGAAGAAGGAGATCATCAAGTGGCTTGATGCGGGAATAATCTTCCCGATTTCCGACAGCAAATGGGTTAGTCCTATCCAGTACGTGCCAAAGAAAGATGGAATGACAGTGGTAACAAATGAACGAAATGAGCTCATTCCCACAAGGATGATGACCGGATGGAGAGTATGTATGGACTACAGGAAGCTCAACAAGGTGACTCATAAGGATCGTTTACCTCTCCCTTTCATTGATCAAATGCTTGATCGCCTAGCCGGTAAGGAACTCTTCTGTTTTCTTGATGGGTATTCTAGATATAATCAGATTGCGATCGCACCTTGCGATCAAGAAAAGACTACTTTCACATGCCCATATGGAACTTTTGCATTTAGACGGATGCCATTTGGATTATGCAATGCACTTGCTATTTTTCAACATTGGATGATGGCCATATTTTCTGATCTGATTGAACAATACATAGAGGTCTTCATGGATGATTTTTCTGTATTTGGTGAGACATTAGATCAATGTTTGGAAACCCTTGATCTTGTTTTGAAACGTTGTGAAGATACTAACCTTGTTCTGAATTGGGAAAAATGTCATTTTATGGTCAAGGAAGGAATTGTGTTAGGTCACAAGATTTCAAAGCTTGGAATGGAGGTAGATCGTGCCAAAGTTGAGATCATAGAAAAACTACCACCTCCAACTTCCATTAAGGGAGTACGAAATTTTTTGGGACATGCCGGATTTTATAGAAGGTTCATCAAAGATTTTTCAAAAATAGCTAAACCACTTTGCAATCTACTTGAGAAAGATGTTCCATTTAACTTTGATGAAACATGTTTGCATGCTTTCAATGAATTAAAGATGAGGTTAGTCACTGCACCTATTCTCATTTCCCTCGATTGGTCTCTACCATTTGAACTAATGTGTGATGCTAGTGACTATGCAATAGGTGTTGTTCTTGGACAAAGGAACGATAGGATCTTCCACCCCATTTATTATGCAAGTCATACCTTGGATGATGCCCAAGTGAACTACACCACCGCGGAGAAAGAGCTCTTGGCTGTAGTTTACGCTTTTGATAAGTTTCGACCATATCTAATTGGAACTAAAGTTGTGGTTTTTACAGATCATGCGGCGATCAAATATTTGATTGTAAAGAAGGACGCCAAGCCGCGGCTCATCCGATGGGTGCTACTCCTCCAAGAATTTGACTTGGAAATTCGAGACAAGAGGGGTTCAGAAAATCAAGTAGCAGATCACCTTTCTCGACTTGAGAATATGGAAAGCCAAGAAGATGGGGTAATTAACGAAACTTTTCCCGATGAATTTGTGTTTTATATGTCTCACGCCCCTTGGTATGCCGATTTGGTGAATTGTTTGGTCTCTAACCACATTCCTCATGAGTTTAATGCACAAAACGAAGAAATTTCTTCACGAGGCTTGAAGGTATGTTTGGGACGAGCCGTTTTTGTTTAGGATATGTGCGGACCACATGCTAAGACGATGCATCCCCGAGGAAGAACAAAGAGAAATTTTGAAAGGATGCCATGACTCTCCTTACGGTGGACATTACGGTGGACAAAAGACGGCAATAAATATCCTTCAATCGGGATTTTATTGGCCCACATTATTCAAGGATGCTCACGCTTTTGCAGCAAGCTGTGATCAATGCCAAAGGACCGGTAATATCTCAAAAAGGCATGAGATGCCCTTGAATAACATACATCAGGTAGAATTGTTCGATGTTTGGGGAATTGATTTCATGGGTTCTTTTCCTTCATCTTTCAGTAATCGTTATATCCTGTTAGCAGTTGACTATGTTTCTAAGTGGGTAGAAGCCATCACTTCCCCCACCAATGATGCTAATGTGGTTTTGAGATTTTTGAAGAAGCAGATCTTTACAACTTCCGGGACTCCGAGGGCCATAATAAGTGATGAAGGTTCTCACTTCTATAACAAACAATTTGAAGTTCTCCTGTCCAAGTACGGAGTGAGACACCGTGTAGCCTTTGCATATCATCCCCAAACTAATGGCCAAGCTGAAGTGTTGAACTGGGATATCAAGAAGATTTTGGAGAAGACGGTGAATACGTCAAGGGAGGATTGGACGCACAAACTGGATGATGCTCTTTGGGCTTACAGGACAGCGTTCAAGACCCCAATCGGCACAACTCCATACCATCTCGTCTATGGGAAGGCATGTCACTTACCTCTCGAGCTGGAGCATAAAGCATATTGGGCTCTCAAGAAACTCAATTTTGATCTACAAGAGGCCAGAGAACGGAGACTCATTCAACTTCATGAACTTGATGAATTTCAGCTCCAAGCGTCTGAGAATTCCAAAATGTACAAGGAGAGGCTAAAGAGCTGGCATGATAAGAGGATACTAGTAAAAGATTTCAAACCCAGTCAATTGGTTCTCTTGTATAACTCTCGGTTGAAACTCTTTCCAGGTAAACTTAAGTCAAGATGGTCTGGGCCTTTCCAAGTGGTATGGGTTTTTCCGTAGGGTGCGGTAGAACTAATGAATGAACGGACCCAAAACAAGTTCAAGGTGAATGGCCAACGGGTCAAGCTTTACCTCGGGAACTCCTCTACACACGAGGACCCATATGCAAACAGCTAATGCACCATGAAGTCTAGCCAAAGACTTTAAACGTGGCACTCCTTGGGAGGCAACCCAAGATCAGAATAAGTTGTCTTCTCCTTTTAAGTTGTTTACGTATTTTAGCTTATGAACACGATTTCCTTTTGATTAATTTTTATTGCATTTAGGACACATGGACCAAGGTGCAGAAAACCAAGAACCAGCAGACTGGCTAGGCAGACCGCGGTCCATCACAGGCTGACAGATGACCGCGTTTTTCAGACCGCAGTTCAATGCACAAAAACCGAACCTGGGTCTCCAAAGCTCAGGATTTTGAGTATTTAAGGATATCTTCTGCTAGGTTTTGCAGCACCCATTCCACATTCTTGCCTCCTTACCTCCATTGAAGAGATAGAAGCTCTCCACTCTTCAACTCTCTCTAGAAAAGTGCTGCAATTTTCTGCAATTTCCTGCAATTTCAAGAACTTCAAGAGCAACAACAAGCAAATCTCGACCATGAGAAGCCTAGAGATCAACGGGAATTCAATTTCCCGACCGGTGACATCATTCTAAACTCTTTTCTTGCTTCTCTTGTTGGTTCTTCATCGTATATCCATGGCTCCTAGGAAAACTAGAGAGCATGCATCATCATCTTCTTCACTTGGCTACGATCCGGATAGGTTTGCTTCAAGGGAATGTGAGGAATTGTTTGAACATCAATTTAAGAACATGAATGCTATTTCGGAAAGAGGATTTATGTGGGATGATGCTAGGCGCATGATAGATTTTCATGGGGACATGGTGGCTCTTGGATGGGAAACATTTTGTAAACAACCAAACCCAGCTTGCAAGAATATTGTCCGTGATTTTTATGCTAATTTGCATGAAGAAAACCCAGGTGGGGTGTTTTCAAGAAAAAAACTCATATTCCGTTCTCCATTGAGGCCATTCAGGATGTTATTGGTTCACAAAGAAGTAATTCCTTTGGCGTAATGACGAGAGGCCTCAATGAAGATAAAATTCTTCAAGTCATAGGGAAACCGGGAACTGATTGGGAAACTAGAACCGATGCACCCCTTGTGATAAAGAGAGAAGACTTGAACTATTGGGCTAGGATATGGTTGCATTTTGTGTGTTCTCGGATATTTCCATGTACGAGTTTAACATTAGTGAGGAAAGAGTGTATTTTTGCACTTTACTGTATCCTCACGCATCGGAGATTTGATGTTGCTTCACTCATTTTCACTAACATTACTTCGTGCTTTAAGGCTAGAGAGAGGAGTCTTTGGTTCCCTTCAATTATCATGGAGTTATGCCGACGAGCTCAGGTGCCAATGGACCGAAATGCTGATATGTTCAAACCCAAAGATCCTATAGGAGCTTCAATTGTAAGGCAAATGATGAAAAAGGATAGAGTGGCACCACCGGCACAATAACAAGAGCCACAAGAAGATCCACAACGTGTGGAAGATTCTGAGAAGGACACAAGTGACTTACAACAAGTCATCATGCGAGAAGCCGGGCACAATCAAAGGATGGAGAAGAGGCAAAAGAAGTGGACTTGATTCCTTGCAAGGTTTTGTAGCACTCACGCGACGAACGAAGAGCAAATTGCTGACAAGCTCGGAATCCCCATGGAAAAGTACCCAACCTCACCTTCCACAAGTAATGAAGATGCCCAAGAGGGGGAAGGCAAGTTTCCTTTCGTACTCTTATTTCACATTGAGGACAATGTGTTGTTTAGGTTTGGGGGAGCTGCAAATGCTTGTGGAATTTCTGGTTAGTTGTCAGTTTGGTGCAAACAAATGCCTTGCTTGCGGGATTTTCTGTTTAATTTTTGGTTCTCTCATGCACTTTGATTTATGTTTTAGAATTAGGTTTGCATTCAGTAGTAGTTGCATAATAGTTAAGTTTAGGTTGCATGGTGTGGTTTGTTCTTGCATTTACGCATATACTGAAAAAAAAAATGTGGAAAAGCCTCTGAAAAACCGGTTGGTCCTTTTTTTATGATGATTATTAATGGGTGAAAACTCAAAACATGATTGGATTTGAGATTGTGACGAACTTAGGACACGTTTTAGAAAGTTGTTAGGATGCCCAAACTTCAATTTTTTCCACAACACTCTTGCATTAGGGATAGCTTAAAATTACCCTTGAAATTGCATGGTTGTATGGCTTACATGAGAATGGACAAGAACATGAACCTAGATATCCAACAAAGGCAAATAGAGAAAGGAAAAAAAAGTGAAAAATATATGAAGTGCATGGTTATGAGCCTAATGAAAAGATGTACCAAGACTCTGAGTACCGCTATACGGGCTTGAGTGGAATTCAGTGCAAAAAGCATACGCAATACGGCCTGGCATGTGCTTGTAGTGGAAATTGTCCATGAGTCAAAGCTCGAGGATTGATTTGAAGGGGTATCTCAAAACCTAATGCCTTGGACCAACTGGGACAGGAGCCATTGGTCGATTCCTCACTACACGGGCCTAGCTCTTGGACATGACACTAAGAGTCGTGCACCACCAAATAAAGCACAAAGATAAAAGAAAAGAGCAGAATTGTCGAGGACAATGCCTAGGGAAGTGTTCGAGTCTTTTGATTATTTGCTTGACCAACTTAGCTATTGATTGGGTGCTTGAACTATGTTAAGAGTATTTTGCACTAACACCGCACAAGTGAGGGCTGAATGATTTTGAAAATTTGACATCCTAAGGTAGAACCATTCGAAGTGAAGGTTGTGTGATGAATAAGAAGTCATTTCTGAGAATGTTTTGGGACCAACTTGGTTTAAATCTTTTGAGTACATGATCTTAATTTTGCTCGGGACGAGCAAAAGTTTAGGTTTGGGGGTGTGTTGATATGATGAGTTGCATAATTTATTTGTCCACTCCCGACCTAAAATAGTATGTTTTCGGCCATTTCCCATACATTTAGAGGGCAATTGCATATCTTTTCTATATTGAGATTGAATTACTACAAATGATAATTTTCAGAGCTCCACATATGGATTAGATACTACTGAGAGTTGGTTAATGTGCAGAGAATGATGAAGACATGGCTTGTCTGATGCAGCAACCTTTGGGGGAAATTTCTCATATTCTACATATGAGAAATAAGGCAAAGCTTGTCGAGTCAAGATTCTAATGCAACAAACGGATCCCAATCGAAGTTGAAACCAGGAAGTTATGACCGAAAGAAGAAAACTGCTGGTAGAACAGAGGATAGACCCCGGTCATAGACCGCGGTCTACTGAGGCATTTTGGCTAGACCGCGGTCTATTGAGAGGAATTCGGCCAGACCACTTTGAAGGATAGTGGGACCTACAAACTTTCATCCCACACTGATTAAACTAAGAAAGGAGGGAGTGCACACACTATATATAGTAGTGCATACTCAACAAAGAAGAAGGATACACGAGTGGAAGAAAATGGCACCAACTCTACTACGAGAAGAGGGACCACAACAACAATTCTGGAAGTCGGGATCGGGAGATTCGACTCCACTATCTAGAGTTCTTTCTATCCCTTTTTCTTCTAATTTTCAATATGTTGTCTTCTCTTTTAACTCTTGTAGTTTATTCGAATATGTGGAACTAAACCCCTAGATTCCTAGGGGGATCAATGGACCTTTTTCTATGTCTTAAGTAAAGCTCTTTTCTTTCACATGTATAATTCTATCGAGGTACACCTCCTTGGTGTTATTTATGCAATTTCGTACTTCATGCTTTCTTTTGGCCTGATCAACCACGAGATCGAACTTGAGACAGCAAGGAGCCTCGGAAGAGGGAATCGAGGTCATGCTAGAGATTGCATAATCTAGGTTAGCTTATGTCGGAAGGTGAGGTTATTCGTGCAAGCGCATCGGAGATGGTGAGCATCCTAGATAGCCATTTAGGGTTGGTTTAGTTTGGCCTTTTAACACTAATCGCCTAGGAATAGAGTGGATTAGTGTCTTCCGCTTAGGTATATTCGTATGACATCGGAAGGTGCGTACGATGGAAGTGGGGAAACCCTAGAACGCTAGGTTAATAACGTGACAGAATTCATCGTGTTAAAAAAGATTCTTGCGTAAGACTAGAATTGGTGAAATTGTGAACCTTAGGAGCTTTTCATCGACTGATTTCCATCTATTTATTTTCTATCTGTTTACTTTCGGTCTTTTAATTACTTGCATGCTTCTCAACTCATTCGATTGACTTGGCTAGAAAGTAGTTGTGTCAATTTTAGTGCTTAGCATAAGAGTCCTCGTGGGAACGATACTCTACTCACTCTATATTACTCGTCTATGATATTTATACTTGCGTGCACCATCTTTGACTACGCAACAACCAGTAACCCACAACAAAGATGAGCGACCAAGAGAATCCCTTATGATCAGGGAGCGGCCGAGATAGGTTGTCAACTAGCCATGTTTCTAGATCCTGGGTAAAAAAACCCATTTAATCGCTCCCGACCTATCATCTGCAACCATATCATCCAAACCCATGAATAGTTCCGCAGGGAATGCAAAACTGTTTTAGATTCAACCCTGCACAAAGGGCACATATCAGAACTCGATAAACCACATCTGAGCCTCATATTATCAGTGATAAGGCGATCATGCCCTGCAAGCCACAAAAAGTTTTTAACTATTTGCATACCCAAAAACTTCCAAATAAGCTTCCAAAGCTTCTTCACACTCGCCCAATGCCTGTTCATTGATAGATCATAAGCAGAGCTCACAGAGAGCACTCCTGAGCTCGATAACTACAAAAATGGCTGATCGAGATCGTCAAAGGGACATAGAGCTACCGACCCTACTATAGCCAATAGTGCTTGGCTAGGGAGCTTATCAGAAAATGACTCCCAGTACCCCCCCCCCCCCCCCCCAATTCAGTAGGATAAAACCACAAACAGACCTACTAAGCCTGATCTTCGAGAATGTGTGATAGCGTGTAAGAGATTAGAGGGAGCTCAGTCGAGACCCAATTGTCGAGCCAAAGCGAGCCTGCTAACCAGAAACTAGAGATCAATCCATGCCATCTTGAATTAAGGGCCAAACCCAACATAGTGAATTCCATAGCCAGGACGCCCGTGTACTACACTTAAATATAGGTACTATGGCCTCTAATTCATCATGTCTATGATGAAGAACCTGTACCCAAAGCTTTTCTGTATGGACTATAAGACCCTAGCATAGCTTCCCCAAGAAAGCTTCATTCCACTTTGATAGACGCTTGATGCCAAGGCCACCATGTGGGACTGGTTGTGTGACCATATCCTAGTGGACAAGATGTAGTCTCCCTTTATCAACTGTATCTCCCCAAATAAAGTTTCAACACAACTGCTCAATCTCATCCGTGAGTCCCCATAGGCAACCTCATAGACTGCATGGTATAGGATGGAATGGCAGTGAGGATAGACTTCACCAACGTGACACGACCAGCCATCGAGAGAGTGGAGGCAGACCAGTTATGAAGTTGTAGTTTAACCTTCTCCACAACTCGATAGAATGTCCTCTTCGTAATCCTACCATGAACAAGCGGGACTCCTAGATATCTCCCCAAGTCTTCGGTCACTGAAAAGCTGCAACAAGTGTGAATCTCCTTCCGCATCTGATCAGACACATTCCTTAAGAAATAAAGCATCGTCTTATCTGCGCTTACTCTTTGCCCGGAGGATGCACAGAATCGACTAATGGCCCTTTTTACCATCTCCATTTGTCCTACTAAAGCCTCTGCAAACAACAAGAGATCATCAGCAAACATCAAGTGAGAAATCATTGGGCCATTCTTACCAATCCTAATTGGCTACCACTCCCCTGCATGGACCTTCTCATTAATAATATGGGCCAGCCTCTCAATGCATAAGACAAAAAGATATGGTGATAGGGGACAACCTTGTCTAATACCCAATCCCATTAGGAACTGCTCAGTGAGTTCACCATTCCACAATACTTGTAAGCTCGATGATGTAACACAAGTCATTATGGCAGTACAAGTTGCTCAGGTATACAAACCAATCGAAGGGTCTCATTAATGAAATCCCATGATAAACTATCACAGGCCATCTCCAGATCCGCTTTAACTGCCATGAAGCCTCTCTTCCTCCTCATTTTTCACATAATATGAATTAATTCATGTGCCATTATAATGTTGTCTTGAATGAGACGGCCGGGGACAAAACTTGCTTGCTTCGGGGAGATCCCTGATGGCCTTAGAGGTCGCAGACGATTCACAATAGTCTTGGTTTATCAACTTGTAAGCTACGTTGCACAAACTAATTGGCCAGAAGTTGTGAATTGTTTCCGAAAGGGAAATCTTTGGAATAAGGACTAGCGGAGTTTTGTTTAATTCCTGCACTAAGGCTCCCTCCTCTAAGGTCGTCCTCACTATGTCTATTAAATGGGATTCTAGCATCCCCCACTTTGCCTGATAGAAAAATGCCTGGAAACGATGGGGGCACAGAGCCTTGTATGGGGCCATGTCCCATAATGCCTTGTGACTTCCTCCATCGAAACAGGGGCCTCGAGAGTGATGAATCACAAAAGTTTTCATGGTACTATCATCAAAAGTCCACTCTCCATCATGTACTCGTAGTGTTTCTATTCAAATAGCTTTGCGTTTCATGATTGCTCTTGTATGAAAATAGCGTGTGTTCCTGTGACCACACTTGATCCATTCTCCTCGAGCCTTTTGAAACCACAGCAAGTCTTCCTGCGCCAGAACTTCCTGCAACTCCTTCTCAAGAATAACTTCAAGGTGGGAAAGAAAAGGGTTGTAGACCCCTAGAGACTCCTCTGAATACCACCAGGACAAGAAAGAATGCGAGTCTTTTGCTTGTGAATATTCCCAAACACCTCACGATTCCAAACCTTCAATGCCTCTCTAAAACTCATAAGACTCTCTTGAAGTCGCACATCCTTTATCCACGTTGATTTGAAGAAGTTCTGGGAATCAAAGTGGCCTTGCTACGCTACAACAAATCGGAAAGGGCTGCTGCAACCTCTGTTGGCCTTGATCCTCTCTAAAATCGGCAAGAACTGGGTGATGATCAGACTAATTTGGGGAAGCACCCTACCACATGCATCTAGGAAAGCTGTCCGCTAGCCTACATTGCATACCACCCGGCCCAGTCGCTTGAAAACTCTCGAGTACTTCCCTTCCTGTGGCCCTTTCCAAGTAAATTTCAGCCTGAAGCTTTCGATGTCAAATAGCCCACAATGCTCGAGAGTCTCCCTAAACTTCATATAAGCTGCTAAATTGAAATGAGCACCTCCCCGCTTCTTATCCGCAAACAATATCTCATTGAAATCCCCAATGGCTACCCATGGTCCTTGTACGTCGAGGCTGTATCCCTCGTGTATTCCCAGAGCTCTCTATGAATTATCTCGGAAGGGTGTGCATAAACTGCGGTTATCCATGATCGTTGACTTCTTCCCCACTCTGCTAAGAAGTGAATTGGATTGTTGATAAAGTTTCATATTAGAAATAGAGACCTCATTAGAGCGCCACCATACCCAAAAGCCACCCGAAAAACCTCAGGCATCAACGTTCACTTTAGAGAACTCATGAAATTGTTGAGCTAACTTGTCAACGCGTTCGCCACTTATACGTGGCTCCAATATTATAATCAAATTCGGACGAAAATCTCGAATATATTCTTGGAGTACCTGACGAAAACGATTGTTCCCGGCACCCTTGCAATTCCAAGAAAATACACGCATTAAAATATGATAAAGATTGCAAAGTCACAAAGCAATTTAAGCTCAAGCATCCTCCAGTGGGGGCTTTTCATCCTCATCACTCTCTTACACATCCTCCTCCATATTGCCAGGTGTTTGCTCAAAAAGGCATGCAGTCTCTTTCACATGCAAGTCCGAAGGTAGATTTGATGGCAAATCATCATCTCCTAGTTGAACAGACTCGACCCAAAAGGCAACACCGAGAGGGGCTGCATTTTCAATCAGTGCTGATGTAGATGCAAACAGTGACGGGAGCAAAATAAACTTCGGCGTGATTTGAACTTCCTCACTGTCCAGGTTCACATGTCTCAGGACTGGGGGCTGAGCACAAATGGGGCTTAGGTTGGGCCAAGCCCATCTTATAAGGATCAGTTGCATGGCCATGTAGATTGTGGGCACCCATTCTCCCTTTAGAACGTCCTCTCCTCGCTTCCTCCGTTGGCTTAGGCTTTGAAAATAATCAGCTTGGAATCCAACGCTCCACCCGTCTCCTTTACGTGATTCTTCCTGCCATTGGCCACGTGTGCACAATCCTCCATCATCCTCGTGCCTTCCTCTATCGTAACTTCCCTTAAAATATCAAATCGAGAACCACCCGAGAGATCCATTGCCTTTTTTATGGCTTGATTCATGGGAACGGGATTGGAAGTTCCTTTAGGATTCCTTGATCCCCGCCACCTTCCTGGGGCTCTCATCCAAGGGCCGTAACCGACCCTGCCACCACACTCCGTCGGAGGCTGCTTGTCGAAAATCTGTTTCACTGTCTCCTTCCACCGTTGTTCCTGTGCAACATTTGCCTAAGGGATCTCCTAGTGCTCTACCCCTCCTGGGACCTTCGGACAAAACTCTTGCCAGTGCCCTATACGACCACACCCAAAGCAAATCAATTGTAGCCCCTCGTATTCGAGCCTGTAGATTTTACTTCGCACTACCACCGATGGTTTGAGCAGTTGGTGATCTCCATACATATTCATGCAAAATTACTGCGAGATGACGATTCTATCATTCGATCGATCTTTAGAGTCCTCCCTAAGGCAAAGCCAATTCTCCCTAGAACTAAGTCATTGTGGTACTTCATAAGGAGATTCGGTATGCTCACCCAAATTGCAACACGATCAATCCTGGCCTCCTGTGGATTGAAGTCTGGATCCCAATCTCTCATCGTCAAATAATGTCCTTGGATTAACCATGGGCCACCTGCTAGTGCCCGTTCCCTATCCTCTAGAGTCGAAAACTTGGCTATGAAGAAATCGTTTGGAAGGTCGATGAGCAGCAAATCTCCCTTTGGTTTCCAGAGTTGTAAGAGCCTTTTCTGCAGAGCCTGAAAACCAATGCTCTTCCCCAATAATCTGATGATCAAGGAACCTCTCCATCTAGCCCTAAGGTGAGCCACCTCATCATCCATAAAAATAGCCTCAGGGTGCAGTTCATCCGAGAATCGCACCATTGAACAAGCTTTCTCTTAGAATCTCGGGTCATCCAGGGATTGACTATTTGGCCTTTGGCTCATTGGAACACCGTCTTATCCTCCAACATTGGCTCCAGTGGGCCTCTTGTTCTTCCCAACAACACATCCCAAAACGATGAACTATTGCTAGCGTTCATATTATCACTAATCACGTTACTCCTATTATTGCGGACCGTGACTTTCTAAGCCCGTTTAGCACCCCAATCAATCTGATAAGTCTTTTCTGGCAACGGCTCCTCTTGTGCGCTCTCTGTTCTTTCCATTCAATCTCTCAATTTTTCCTGTCTATTGGGGGAAGAAATTTCAATTAATCATTCCTTCAGCATAATTTGGGGTTTTCTTCATCCAAGAGCCAATGGAGGTTGCACACTTCAAGGAGGATAAAGGAGGAGTTCGACTTGAATGTGGTTTGTAGTTTGATTAAGATTCAATTATAAATACCACCTAGAGTTCTTCTATCCTTTTTTTAATTCTTAGAATTGTGATTTACTTTACCATGACTCTTGTATTTTCAATTTTTAATATGAGCTAACTTTTTACGTTCTTAAGGGACTAATGGATCTTAATCTGAGTTCCCGAATTTGTGTTCTACCTATTGTATTAGTTGAATTTAGCCACCAATTAGAATGAATAGGAGATTTTAGTGCATTCGAGAAGGTAATTCGATATCACACTAGAAATAGCTAGCCTAAGTTAATTGGTATCAAGAAAGTAAGTATCTAGAGAGGTTATGCCACTTAGGTATCAAATTAGGATTGACACCTAATGGACTCCCACTTGTTAATTAGCCTAGTGATAGAGTATTTGATCTACTATGGGATTACATTCTTGTGAAATTGAGAGGTGCATAAGGAGATTGTAGAATTACAAATGTTGGGATTTGATTTTACTCCTTAAGAAATAATATTTTAGTTTTTAAATTGGTATGATTGTTAAGATATTTGATTATCTGTCAAATTCTCTATTCATTATTTTATTAGTTACCTAGTCTATAAATTGGTTAGTTTGCTATTGTAATTGTTGAGTCATCCATTAATGAAATATCTATTAGTCTCTCGTGTGCTTGGCCTTCAAGCCAGCACATTGTCTCTACCTTCCCCTACATCCTGTCACTTTATTTTAAATTTGACATGATATCAGAGTTAGGTTACAATGTGGGCTCACACTACGCTAGGCATGAATATGGAACTTGTGACTAGTTAGCCCAAAAACGAAAATAAAATACCCGCCTTATGGTTGTTGAACCCTAGTGTGAAACTCATGGGATTAGAGTCCGAGGCTAGAAGAATAATGCCCGGCTTGGGCTCAGTTATTATCCTAAGGATGGAAGAGAGCCCTTCTCGTTGTAGTTTGTCCACCCTTGCCTGAGATAGGAAGAGAAATACCTGACTCGATGTCAGTTTTTGAGGTAAGATATTTAAGGGCACATATCAAGTGTAAACGCATTGCCACGTAAGGGACAGGTGTTGAGAATGAATCCTAAATCGAACAAGTAATAGAAACGATCATGGTTTATAAGAGAATTAGGTACCGTCACCTATTAGCTTAGACATTTGAGTGGAAACGGGCTCAAGACTCTTGTAGACCTAGATAGAAATTTAACATGTTACCAAAGTAGGTTGTTCCTGAGGAATCACTGTCCACTATGCTATCAACTTATCAGAGCATTTTGATCTAGGCGAGTACATTGTCTGCCATAGTTATAATTTATCAAGATGAATTATTGTTTGGGAAGTTCAAACGTATAGAGTAATATGCACAAACCGCTATGCCGATGAGATATAAAATGACTATTGACGAGTTTTCACTGCTATGTCGCAAGATATAAAATGGCCATTAAAGGGATTGACGGCTTTGTCAGTGATATATTAAATGGGGATTGATAATTTTTCAGAATATTATAGAATGGTTGTTGGCTGCATTGGATCTAAATCATGGCACTGGACCAAAGTCATGCTTTGAAGATCAAAGTTCACGGTGTTACGTGCTTATCTTGATGAGTAGTGTTCAGATTTGATTTTATTCTTTTAGGAAATAATTTTTAGATATCGAATTGATATAATTGTTAAGATATTTGATTATTTGTCAGACTCTTTTTTTTTATTCATTACTTAGTCAATGAATAGGTTAGTTTGCTATTGTAAAATTTACTACTGTAGCCCAAGTCCTCCTTTCAAAAATTGTAGCCCAATATTTCAAATCTTTGACCACTTTTCGCTCTATTTCTAGTCTATTAATTGTCAAAATATATGTGGAAATACTTTTGGAAACTTGACTAACTCATTGGAATAACGAAAATTGGGTATCCTTTTATTGGAACTACATGAAAAACAGGTAGCTCCAAGTCTTTCATGCAGTTTATTTTCTTTGGCTATAACTTTCTCATCTTCGCTTTGATTTGTGATCTGTTTGGCACATTGAACCCTGACTTGATATGATTTCCATTTATATCTTATTTGCCACATTTCTCATGCAGAGAATATGAGAAATTCCTTCTTAAAGTTGCTACACCAAGCAAGCAATTTCTTCCTCTTTTCGCATATCTTCTTTCCTTTCCCTGCACATTAAACAAATACCAGTCGTATCTAATCCACATTTGGAATTCTCGAAACTATCATTTACAACAATTAAATTCCAAGAATAAAATATATGAAATTAATCTCTAAATATATGGAAAGTAACCTAAAACTTAGGAATCCAGGTTGGGAATGAGCAAATAAATCATACAAATCATCATATCAATAAATTCTATTAGTTAATGACATGCAACCTAGAACGTAGGCTTTACTAGAGATCAATCGATAAATCCAAGTACTTGACTAGTAAAATCCCATGTTTGAACCTAGTTTCTAGTAAAATTTCTTGTATAAGTCCCTTATTGTTGAGATTTGATTTTATTTTTCTAGGAAATAATAATTTAAATATTGAGTTGTTATGATTGTTGAAATATTTTTTTATTTGTCAGATTCTCTATTTTTTTTATTTTACTCACGACAAAGTCTAAAAATAATTTAGTTTGCTATCATAATCATTGAGTTTTCTAATAAAGAATTATCATTTACTTCGATGTGCTTGGACTATGTCTGGCAATTTGAGCAGGCCCGGCACGAACTTCTAGGGCCATGCCAAGCATGGCACGAAATCGTAGGGGCTCGAAATAAGCAGGCCCGGGCATGGCAAGCAGATACTTTGTGTTGCCCGGCTCGGCCTGGCTGGCCCGAAAACTCAAAAGATTGCTGGGTGTAGAAAGGTGGACTTAGTTGGTAGGGCTTTGCTGCCCTGGCCCAGGGAGGGTTGGGCGAGACCAAAAAACTGAAAGAAGGAATGGGAAATTCAGAAACGGGGCCCTTACAAAAATCAGCCTCCATTTGCTTACCACTATGCCTCTTTCTTTGTTCTGCCTGATCAAATCATGATATCAACGTTGAGATTGTAATTCAAAACTATCTTGCACACATATGGAAGATCTTCCAGAATCATTTTCCAAATTGTTCAAAATACTGCATCTGTATTCACGCTACTAATTCAAGTTTTTCGAAATATGAGGAATTTCTCAATCCAATAATTAGCATCCTCAGTAAATAAAACCAAGTACTCAAGATGATGAACCATAAAAAAAGAAAAAAAAAGGCTTGCAATCCGAGTCTCCATTAGTGGAAAGACCAGTTAGATCACGAGCTAATGAATAGCTGAAGCAAGCAACTACACTTGCTTCAAATTCTGGAAAGAATAATTGCTTAGAAGAAACTACAGCTCTTTTCCGTAACCGAAGCTCGCACGAACTTGAATGGAGAATAGCTAATAGCCAGATTGAGAACAATCAGACACAGAAAATCCAACTGTGTGAACTGAATCCGCAACTTATAAGAGAGTTCTTGGCTTCATTGCCGGAAGTGAAGCAGCGAAAGGAGCTCTTGCTAGGTCTATAACCGATACTGGCTAAGCCTGGCCTGCCTACCACCGTCGGGTGAGATAGGGAAGATGGTGGCCGGAGATCCAAGACGAGCTCGGATGGAAAACGGATAGCGGAGATTCCGAGGGGGAGATGGCAGGTTTTTTTCTCTTCTATCTTTTCTGCCTCTGCAGTCTGCGGCTCTTAGCTCTTGAAGATTGAAGAAGAAAGAAAACTTTTATCTTAGTTTTACCCTAACAGGCTTATGGGCTGGCACAGCCCTAACGAAGCACGGCCTAGCATGCCCAAAAACAAAACAGGCCGTGCCAGCATGAACCGAATATTGTGCAACACAAAAATGACTGGCCCAAGCCCTTTTTTTGTGCCAGGTCTGGGCCAGGCCAATTTTGCCAGGCCTGGTTTGGACCTTGGGTTAGCATGTTCGCTCTACAATCTCCTACACTCTTTCGATTTATTTTAAATTTGATATGGTATTAGAGCATGTTGATCTGGGCACGTACGCTGTCTGCTGTAGCTATGATTTGCAAAGACGGATTATAGTCCCGAAAGTTCAAATCATATGGAGTAATATACAAAAACTGTTATGTTGGCGGCAAATAAAATGGTCATTAGCAGGTGTTGAATGCTTTGCTAGTTGTAGATAAAATGGAATTGACCGCTTTACCTGCTGTATATAAAACAGGGATTGACTGCTTTGCCAACGATATATAAAATGGGAATTGAAAATTTTTCAAGAACGTTGTATAGCGATTACTGACACATTGGATTAGAACCATTTGAAGGTCAAAGTTCAAGATGCGTATTTTACAGTGCTACATACTCATCTTCAAGGGAGTGTTGAGATTTGATTTTATTATTCTAGAAAATAATATTTTAGATATTGAGTTGACATGGTTGTTGAAATATTTGATTATGCATCTGATTCTTTTTTTTTTATAAGTAATAATCGATTCTCTATTTCTTTATTTTATTTATCACTTCGTCTATAAATAGTTTAGTTTTCTATCATAATCGTTGAGTTGTCTAATAAAGATTTATCATTTACTCATATGTGTTTGGCCCCTGAGCCAGCACATTCTCTATACCTTCTTCTACACTCTTCCGATTTATTATAAATTTGTTACCTGTCAATTCTTGAGTTGTTCAGTAGTTAAGTGAGAACCTTCATAGAAAGAACAAATAAGTTGCAAGAGTGATCCCCCTACCTGATGCCTTTTCTTCTTTTGAAAAAACCTGCAAGAGTTCCATTTTAGTGAACTGATAACTATTCGCAGCTTATAATGCCGTTTTCCATAGGGTGAAAACAAGCGAGAAGTTAAATACCTCCAATAAGTTATCTATGAAGTTGTGGCTAGTTGAGTCAACAACTTTCATGAAATAAATTTGATTGCACATCTTGGGGAGAGTTTTTTCCTATGGTAGTGACATACTGCTGCATAATCAGAGAGTAAGATGCAAGCAAGTATACATAGCATAAAAAATTAGTAAAGACTGAGTAGAGTGTTGTTCTCATAATGAGTCTCCATTACTAAGTACTAAAATTGATACAATCAATTCCAAGTCAAGTTAATAAAATTCAAGTTGTAAGCGAGCAAGAAAAAGTAAACAAAAGCAATTGGAAAGCAATATATGAATATCAATCATTCAATGAACTTAGGATTCACCCTTATTCTAGTTTTAAGCCAAGTTCTACTCATGCAATTATATCTACCATATTATTAATCGAGAGTTCTAAAATCCTGTTGCACACCTCTTGCAAGTGCATGCCTTAGCTGATGACACTAACATACTCTATCTCTAGCAACTAACATTGAAAGGCCATGAAGAATCAAACCTAATTGGCTATCTAGGGTGCAAACAAATTCTTCATAAACGCATACGAATAAATCCACTTCTTGATACAAATTAATCTAGACTATGCTTCTCTAGCTTGATGTCCAATTCCTCTCTCATGACTCATCCCACTCTCAAAATCATTTTTGTCGATGATCAAGTCAAAAGAAAGTATGAAGCATGAGCTATGCATAAACAGCACCAAGGAGGCTAATGTGGATAAAATCATACACATGAGAGATTGAACTTAAACTCGAGACATCATATTAGGTTTCACCCAAAGAATTTAGGTAATTTGGTAATGCTGTCAACTGGCTTCATAGGAGTGTTAGTGTTATCAGTAGCTATTTGAAATTTTAACACAGTGCAAGATTCTATCTTAAGATTGTTAGTGGTAAGTAGACAACAATTGAAAGTTACAAATAATCTTAGAATAAGAAATAAAAGTTGGAATAATAAAATAGATATCTGATTATTAAATTGGTAAATACAACTTGATCCCAACCCACTGATGATTCGAGTTAGTAGAGAAGTCCTACTGAAAAGAAGAATATTAGTAAAGTGTGGAATTAACAAAGGTAAGAGTAGAAATATGAACAATTCTTAAAGTGGAGACATGTATCAATCATAGTTTCCTCAGGACAGATTTGGTCACTCCGATCATGCTGAAGAAACATGGATGTCTATCTCCCAGGATATAAGGATGAGTAGAGTCAAAGGTATCACCAGACTCTAAACTCTCTCAGCGAACTTGAACGAATGGTCAAACACTGAAGAAGAAGAATGATACACAAAAAAAGGAAGAGAAGATTTTTTGTTCCGAGTTGAGAACTACATATTTTTGCATATGCGACTATAAGCAAAAGGACTCAAAATATGCAGAAGAAAAAGGGACATCTACCGTTTAGTGGTAGTTGAAGTATAAATCCAGCTGTTACGATATTATTAGGCTTGATATTGATTTCTTTTTCATTTTTATTTCGATTATGATTTTAGATTTTCCGCCATAATTTCAACATTATATGGTAGTTATAGTTTAAGTTGAATGAAAGTATTTTTCCACGATATCCGTTTTGAAAATCTCTAGATTCTTATTTATTGAAAAGAATAAAATATCATAAGAAGAGTCAAAACCCATAATTAATCCTTTCATCAACTCTGCGGGATTAATTGTCCCTACCTATCCCATAAAGGCTCAACTCAAGAATGAGCTCCAATTAAATTCATAATTCTTTTGTATCTATTTTCTTCCAATTCATCAGAAAAATTTCACATTCACATACATTTAACTTACCATTTTTCAACACCAATAAAATTCGTTATTTCTAGAGTTTATTTTTATTTTTAAAATTTTATAAAAGAAAAATCTTGTTTACACATGACACGTGCTTTAAATACTCTCCCTCAACGTCTTCGGACTTGAATTGATGTGCTACAAGTCAACATGATAGCCGACTCCAATGCTATGTAAAATACTCATACATACCTATAAGAGGTTGAATCCGTTTCCACTTAAATGACTAAACTATTATATTAATATTATAGCACCCTATTATCTTATAAATCATTTTTCAATATATTATTTATCTATATAGAATTGACTATTATAAAAAAAATAAAAAAAAAATAAAGAATATAAAGAATTTCAATAACGAAAATTGAACCGATACGAAGTTGAAAACACCAAGTCCCTCGATTAATTGGCCCACTATTATGATATAAATATTCAGAATTTGACTCATGCAAGAAGTATTCATTGATTTCCGCAAGTGCCACTACACAAAGAAAGGGAGCTGAGACACGTACTAACATACTGGCAGTCCTCGTACCTAGGAGGAAACTTTTATTATTACTACTACTGTTATTATTCCAAATTCACTTCCTTCACCCTCAGCACTAGCAAGCTCTTGGACACTAAGAGTTGTTACATGATATAAACACACTTAATTAGCTCAATCCCACCTTCCTCGTGACCTAGACCCTGGGCTAAACACAGCCAACTCCTCCCTGTTGTACTTCAACCTCCTTGCCTCCTCCCTCGACACACTGTACGAGTTCACGAGCACATCCTCCGGCAGGCCCCGGAAAACCGACAGCCTCCCAGCCAGTGGCGCTACCATTGCATTATCATTGGTCCTGACTGCAACCCACTCGAAACCCTCACTTGTGGCCTTCTTGATGACCACGAAGTTCTGGGGCACGACCAGCACCTGGTTCTCTCGTAGCTCTCCATCAAACACTGTCCGGCCATTGTCGCTCGCGATCTGGACCCTGGCGCTGCCCCTGGTGACATAGATCAGGGCATGGCTGTTCATGTAGAAACGCGGTGCAACTATCGCATCCTGAAAGGATAAAAGATCAAGATAGAAGACCTTGATTAGCATACTGATCAGTCATAAGGACATTCGATCCGTGTTATGCACGAGTTATATTACTTAGTAAAATAAATGACGCAAAGCGAGCATGTAATTGCTACATAAAGTCATAATTACAATTAATATCCTAAGTACATAATTCTTCGGTAAATTAAATATTTTGAAATTAAGCATTAATTTCAAAAAAGTCGACTGATTTCTATCCTTTTATAGGTCTAATATCTCCTTTGTATGTCAAAAAAGTTGATCCATTTTATATTTAATGAAAATGGTGGAGAGAAAGTAATAATGAAGGCGGAGAGAAAGTAGAAGAGAAATATATGTGAAATAAATGAAGAAAGAGTATATAATTATATAGTAATGAATTTACTATAGCACCTTTATTTTTTTAATATAATTATATAAATTTTATTTTTTCTTAATCTAATTACTATATAAAAGTTTGCATGATAATCGATAGTTTAGTATAGTGAAAAAGATTAAAAAAAAAAAGAGGTGTAGGTATCTTGAAATATATAATATAGATTTTATGGAATTATGTTTAATTAACAATACCCTGTAGAGGACACCCTTCTCGGCGCTCAGTTGGAGGAACTTGAGGATGGGGAGGCTGAAGCTGTTGAGGCTTGTGATCCGACCGCCACGGGGGTTGTAGAAGTCCGCCCGAACTGGATTGTCGATGTTCTCCCTCAACCTCAGTGTGCACAGAGTCTCCTCCAGCCCATTCAGGCTTCGGCCGCCACGTCCCTGGCCAGGCCTCCACCTTCTCTCCCTCTCCCTCTCCCTCTCCCTCTCCTCCCAGCCTTCCCGGCCACCCTCCTCGAGCTGTGGGTGGACGATCCGGAGATCCTCCCGGACCTCCACGATGTGCCCTCGCCTGTCGTCCTCACTTCTCAGCTGCCTTGCCAGCTCGTTCTCGACTCCAAACGACTCCGCAATCAGCTCCTGGTCAATGCCCTGGAATATGTTGCCGAAGTTCTCGCCTTGCTGCCCGCCGCCTCCTCTGATCCTGTGGCGACCACCGCCTTGGAGCCCTTGTTGGGGATTTCCGGCTAGGAAGAATTTCTTGGGAAGATTAAAAGAGATTATCAATAATTTATAGGACATATATCGACACCATTTTTATTAAATAACAAAAGGTAATGCATGGGTTAAAAAGGCCTCTGACACCATTTTTTACTAAATGACAAAAGGTTATGCATGGACGGATTTTGGACACAGACTTGCGTATAACAGAGTTAATAAGATTTAACTATTTTTAAAATTTTTTTAATAAAATCTTAAAAAATAATTCTAAAAGTAACTTAATTTGATTAACTTGTTATACGATATCAGTACTATCATATAGTATATTCGTTATATACCAGACTTTCTCCTAATATTGGGAGTGAACACCAAATTATACTAAAATTGGAATTAGTTGGGCATGCTAGGTCAATTGTTTTCCATTTTTTCGTTACTGATTAATTCATATTTGAATTGGAATTTGCCCACTAATAATTAAAATTCTTCCAACATTAAATTTTTTAATTCATAAAATTCAATCTGAAATCTCACTTAACTGGAAGAGATTGTTATCTCAATCAAGTCATGTTACTATTTCCATGGATTTATGAGATCATTCAAGAAATTAGTAAACGATAAAAATTTGATATAGTCCAATGAAAAGCCATCTCTTAGTCGTCGAACGCTTGTCGTTCCTTGGCAGCTTTGGCCAATTAAGGGGGAAAAAACAGTTTAGTGTAGAAAATATGCAATACTTGTATCATGCATGGTGTATAGTATACACCTTCTGCTTATATATATGCGCACGTACCCGGATGTTCTGATCAAGCTGATTCTGCTCGTTGCTAGTATAGAGGATGGAGACTAGAACGAGGTCAGATTGGCCATGGTTGTAAATCCACTGGGTGATGCCGGGAAGCAGAGCCACCACGTCTCCCTCTCTAATCTCTCTCACCTTCTGGTGTCTGTCGCCGGAACTCCTCTCTCTGCCTTCGCCTCGGAACTGTGATTCACTGGACTGGAACGTCTCGGGGCATCCCGGGAGAGTCACCCCTTGGAAACCTCTACCTGCATATATAGTAGACACAAAACTGTTTCGTGAAGACCAGGCAAATACAAAAAGTTCGAGTTTGCCATAGCCATTTGCGGTTGGCATAACCATTTGCGGTTGCCATAAGGTTACCTATTAATAAGATCAAGATTTATTATTGCCATAAATTAGTTAAATGGAGGAGTAGTGCATACGTGGTGATTTGAATCTATGCTCTTATACTATACTGAAATTGAAGATCGTCATAAATGCTTGGATACCATGTTAAAGTTTTAGCTCTTTCGTAAATATTTATTTTCAAAAGGTTAATTTTGTTCAGATGATTTATTATTTGTATCAGATTATTTATTACATGATATGATTGGGCCGAGATGGGGATATCGGCATTTACAATACCTTGCACGACGTACATGAGCTCCGCCGCGTTGGTGTAGGCTGGGAGGAAGAGTCCGTTTCTCCTTATCACATGTCTCAGGAAGGCCAAACCAGCGCAGGCGAGCTGCTCCTCACTCTCATCCCAGAGCTCGGTGAACCCGGCTTCGGCCTCGATTGTCCGGGAGGGCTTGAGAACATTCAGGTCTTCGAGGCGGCACTCCACCCTGAACCGGAGCGGGTGCCTCTGCTGCCGCTGGAACCCTTGCTGAACCGGGCTCTGCCACTGCCACGGCAGAGCCCACGGCTGCTCGGTGACCTGCCCAAAGCAGCCGTGGACGACCAGCAGAAGCCCCAGGGTTAGGCCCAGAGAGAGCGAGCTGGAAGAGTGAGCCATGGCTGGACTAATGTGGTTGATTGCCCGACAACTTGGTGGGTGATGGAGGGGAAGGGATGAAGGGAACTGGGAATTTATAGGAGAGGGAAGTGAGAAGTGGCTGTGGGACGTGGCGGGATGGTTTGCATGCGGAAGGTGTCCGTACCCGTTGCATGTCTGAGCAAAACCGTGAACTGTTTACACATTGTGGGTTGGAACGTGAAATGTGGCGATGGACAGCTGCAAAGCTGATGACGGCAGCTCGTGTCCCTGTCTTTGATAGTGGAATTTTTTTATTTTCGGAAGAAAACTAAAGAAAACAAGCACATGACCGAAGTGTTGAATTATGTAATGTTGTGAGAGGATCATTGGTGAAGGAGGCGACTAGACTGGCAGGAGTGAAGAGACTACTGAAGACGGGTCCGGGTTTATCTCAGATAGTGCCGTTTGATCGAGCGCTCATATATTATTTTATTAATAATGGACCTTACAAAAGATCGAGTACATTTCCATCCAAAAACCTAAGCTATCAGGTAATAGTATCAGGTTATCTTATAAATTCATTACGGTCATTTTATATTACCAATGTGAGGTCTAACACCAAGTATTGCGAGTACATAGACATTCTCTGTCTTTTTTTTAGACACACGTCTTCAAGGGAATAAATAGAAGCACAAATAAAGAGGGCATGTGAGTTCTGCTTAAGAGAATTGAATATAAAACATCTTAATTTTAGATCAAAAACGATATTACTATACCAAACACTCTTTCTTTCAAATCTTTTTTTTCCTCCATTTTCTTTTAGATTGGGTTCAGTCTCGACTAATAAGATAATATTACTTCTTGATGGATAAAATAACACCAAGAGTCCTATATGTTTGTTAATTTTTACAAGTGAGTCCTACATATTTTAAAATATTAAATCAAGTTTTATATGTTATTCGTGTTACAATAACGAGTCCTCTCCGTTACCTACTGTTACTTTAAGCTGACGTCTACCAGTACCACGTCAACACTATGTAATGTAAGCACCACATCAGTTTAAAGTAACGATAGGTCACAAAGAGGACCGGATATTTTAACACGAACAACATATAGAATTTGATTTAACATTTTAAAATATTTAGAACTTACTTGTAAGAATCAACAAATATAAAGGATTCCGGTATCTTTATCCCCTTCTTATATGATCACCAAAAATAAGAACAAGAAAAATAACTATAGTCCAATCAATCTAGGCAATGAGACATCCGGGAATGAATATTTTTACCTGTTATTAACGATGGCATGACGCTCTTACAGAAGCTGGGATTAATTTTAGGGGACAATAATTTGATAATAAGCCGATTGTCCACTTTTCAATTGACCCAAGCTGTTAATTTTGAATCCAACCCGAGGTTAGGTAATTGTCCTTGGGACCAGCCCTTTTGCCCATGGGAAGCCTCCCATCGGGTCTCCTCCCAAATCCAAACTCTTCTTACACCTCACGTCGACCCTGGCATGGACATTATATTCAGTAGGCTGCAATATTAAAGCTCCATCGCAGCTGTTCCAGAGATTAGGGATGTGCATAAGTATTAAATATATTCAAAACCGGTCAAAAGCGATTTCGGTTCCAATTCCACCGAGTGAATAACTGGAACCAGAATCTATATTTTGACCCGGTTACTAGGCCTGACTGCATGCCGTTGTTATAAAGTATTGGGCCACTGAACCTGACGCACATACTATCCTCCATTTTATGTATACTATCAGTTCTTATTCTTCTGAAGATCTCCTTTTCACGCTAGTTTCCTTCTTTTCTTTAGCGAAAGAAAAATAATCTATGATAGCATGGTTGATAAACTTCTTGTTCCTCCTCGATGTGCTTCAATTTCATAGATTTACATGTGTGGCATTCTGTGTGAAGATTTATACATGTCATTCTACTCTCTGTTTCCGGAGACTGTTATACAAAAGAAAAATTAATAACAGGTTCCTACTGAGTAGTACCCTGAAGTTATAGTATAACAAGGTTTTGGAAAGGATATGATTCTAAGATCTAATGAGGTATGATCTAGATACAAAATTTAGGAACTGGTCTAATATTAAAAAAAGTCCGAATACCATGAAAAGGATAAGGTACCCTGACTCAATTTCTACTAGAATTGCCATGCATAACTCCTATCATCCCTCCTCCCGCTGAAATATGCATAAATTATATGTTTTTTTACTTAATGATAAGAAAAAGATTACTAATATCAAAATTTTGAAGTTACTCATTCTGCCCTTGGAATATCTTGAAAAATGATATTAGTTGCGAATTTGATTTTGTGCTGGGGCTTACCTTTTTGATCAGCGAGTTGGAGATTTTTGTAGGTAATCAACTTCAAAAATGATATTATTGAAAAATGTTACAATTTTGCAACTAATATCATTCTTGAAAAACGAGTTGGAGTTTGGATTCAAAATACGAAAGGTGTTTTAACAACGATAAATGGAAAAGACCGCAATTATAACACGGAATATTCTAAATTGAATCTTTCTGGATTTTTCAGTTTTCGATATTATTCATTCGTTTTAAATAGGATTTCCCAGATCTTGTGACCCATTTGATACATAAAATATATTTAAGAGATGGATAATATTTTTAGGAGTTCAAATAGTTGACACTACAAGAAAACTACTAAATTCTGCTGGAAATTACCAACGGCAAAACCATTGGTGAGATTCCATTGGCATTGGTGACAGCAAATCCCAATGGATAAGCCATTTGAAAATAGGACACAAATTTTCGATGTCATATCCAACAGTAATTCGTTAAAAATTACCAATCAGATGGGACCGACAGCTTATCTATTGCTATTCTTTGGCAGGAGCTATGCCGGAAATTCACAGATGGGATTTTCAATGGATAATCCATCGAATATTTGTTGAGAATGTATGATGGAGCTTATAGGCGACATATCCATCGCATAGTTTTGGCAAGTCTTCATCTGTATTTATATCGATGGATAATCCGTTGGTGATTACTGATGACAATATTGTTGACACTATGCCATGTTTCAAATTCAAGGAGAATAATTACAAATGGATAATCCATCGCTATCTAACATGCGTGGGTGGAAAAAAATCCCGCCAATATATGACGGATTCCCAATGGATAATCCGTCGCCTTTTTGTCATGTAGTTATTGACGGATTATCCGTTAGGAAATGCATTAGTAATAAAACCCTATTTAACCAAAACAGTCGTCTTTCTCCCATTTGATTCCCAACCATTTCCTTCCCGAATTCTCTTTGTTGTCCAGCCCCGTCCCTCACCCATGCCCACCTTAAGCCCGACCCCAAGCTCGTCCCCGTGCCGTCCGTTGCTCGTGCCCATGCCGTCTCCATCCCTGAGCCCATCCTCGTGTCGTCACCGTCCCTACAATCCCCAGCTCCTACCTGCCATCCTTGAGCTTGTCCTTGTCCCTAAGTCAGTTCCCTTTCCTAAGCCGGAGCTCCTCCCACCATCCTTGACCTCCTCTCGCCATCCTTATTCCCTGCTCGTCGTCCCTAGCTCCTGCCCGTCGTCCCTAGCTCCTGCCCGTCGTCCCTATCGCCAAGCCGAACCTCCTCTCGCCTTTCCCAAGCCTATGCCTGCCATCCCTAGCCCCCAACTGCCATTCCCGTTGCCAAGCTGGTTCCCCTCACCCGAGCCGGAGTTCCTCCCGCCATTGATTTTAAGTGAATCTATATATCTGCCATTGATTTTAAGTGAATGGTATATATGCCAATTTGATGTGAATTTGTATATTTGTCATTGATTTAGGTGAATATGCATATCTGCCATTGAGTTTAGGTTATTTGTATATCCACCATTGATTTGAGCTGAATCTATATATCTGACGTTGATTTCAGGTGAATTGTATGCGGCAAGATTGGTTTAATGAATGGAAGATAAATTGTATTTTTATTATTAATCTTTTCCACCAAATAGCTAAAATATTTATTTTGTAAATTGGCAAATGCTTATGGATTGGAATCCAATCGATGAGGATCACATGTGGGACACTTTAAATTTCGAAGGAAGTGCTCGCTACTGTGACATGATGAGTGACATCTGGAAAACGAAGAAGATGCCTCACTAGATGGGGTAGGAGTTCTCATTCCTACATCTATTTCAATGAATGGTAGTGACGACAAAGTTGAAGATGTCTCTACATCCACGTTGGAGACCAAATGATATTATTTTTATGTTTAATTACACGTGCTATTGATTGGAAATATTTTTAATTGTATTAATCGTGATTAATTCTAAATCATCTTATTTAATATAATCAATTTATTTGATAAACCTAAAAAAAATCAATAATTGATTAATTTATTACATTATTTTAATTAGTCTAATTAAATAGATATATTAATTAATTTCCAATGGATTACCAATAGAATATCCATTAGTATTACATGGGAAATGACCAACAAATAATCCATAGGTAATCCGTCAAGGGTTCCCTATGGAATTTTCTGATGATTATCCATCACAATCTATCTGGAGTTCCTACGGATTTTTCCAACGGATTATCTGTTGGTGCACAACGGATTCATGACGGATTCTCGATGGACCAAAATTTGCAACAAGTATTTTTGTTACAGATTTAATCCATCAGAAATCCATTGGGGATCCATTACAAAATTGTTTTCTCGACGGATTCCCAATAGATTTCCGATGGATATTTCTGTCGGGGAAAAAGTTTTCTTGTAGTGAGATGGTTTTGTATTATAAACAAGGCCTTGCATAAATTGAGAAAGTGCATGATGCCACAAAATCCCAAGGACCTTGGAGCATAGGTGAGAGAGCCAAATGCGTGAATTCTTTAAACTTCTTGATAATGTGATGGTGTGAAAATTTCAAAGATCGGGTTTGGAGCACTTGTCTATAAGTATGATGTGTAATGGGGTTTGGAATTGGCAGTATCCCTTCCTGAGGATTGTAATTTATTGTTTTGATATAGTGGAATTTACTTTATGTGGTTGTTTCACTTTGTGTTGAGGATTCTTCCACGTTTATCCCACTCAGAACATCTTGTGGCCCAACAAGTAGTATCAAAATTTGGGATCCAACAAATGATATCATAATCAGCTTCAGAGTTAGGTTTACGAGAGTTAAAGATGTGGGGTATGAGATTGGCGATGCAGAAATCCGATGGGACCAGTGACTTTGAGTTATAGGAAATAAAGATGAAGTTGATGATCCTGCACAACCTGGAACGAGGACTAGGAGCAGTCAACAAATCCTAATAGTGACGAAAAAGGTGGAGTCAACCAAGGCTGTCAAGTTCGAGAGTTTATGTAAACTCGTTAGCGTCCTTGTAAACTCGAAACGTAAACTTGTATCGTAAATTCGTAGAGTTTATGTACCAAGTAAATATAATTGTCTATGTTCATAATAACACAACCATTCCATAAAAATAACAAAATAAGTCCAATCCAAGTAAGTTCAAGTAATTAAGATTCAAATATGTTCAATCAAAAGTCTATGGTCTACATGACATCTCCAAGTTAATTCTTCAGCTTCAATATCAAGACAATATCAAACGAGCTCAAAGCAAATTCAATGGAGAAACTCCACTGTAGGATCACAATCACTAAATTCATCATCTTCACTATCATCATTGTCGAACTTGATGTCAAGGTCATCATTAGCTTCCAAGGGGACCGAGCTTTCTACATTGGCATATTCAGACACATCTGCTACTCGTTCATCTTCACTTATTTGACGAAAGCCAATCCACCTCCGTGCTGATTCATCGGGTTCATCTCGCACCCACTCGTCACTTGAATCAAAATCCTCAATATCAAAAGAAACATCCTTTTTCCTTGGCTTTTCTTTATTTGTCAACCTCAAATTAAACATTACATAAACTAAATTGCTCATCTTCTCATGACTCAAGCGATTTCTTCTCTTTGTATGAACCTGTAAAATTGTAAGTAATTTTAATTAAACTTGATAATATTTAAAAGAAACACGGAAGCACATGTTCATGCTAACCAAAAATACCTTATCAAATGCACTCCAGTTGCGCTCACACCCAGAAGAGCTGCAAGTTAAGCTTAGCACCCTAATAGCAAATTGTTGCAACTCGGGACAATGATCTCCATAAGAACTCCACCATTTTGCGGGAGCCATTTTCTCTCTTGTCATTACTGCCTCCTCAATGCCAAACAAACCCTTTGCATCATGAAAATCATCCATTTGCAAGTCTATTTTTGTTTTCTCATCTTTATCAGGCACCAATCTCATTACACAATCATAAAATGCAATCTTAATAGCATGACCAACTTTGAAATCAGGAGAATAATGATACCGAGGATTCAGCTAATAGGCTGCAAGATGCAAGGGTTGAATAAGTTGGTTCTCCAATCTCTCATCAATTATTTTCAATATTGGATCATATCTGAGATAAAAATGTATTATTTAATTATTAGATACTAGATAAAAAGCATATTTTAAAATGTAAATAAAAGTTAAATAAGAAAAGAATCTAGATTCTAATATATTAATGAATATCTAGAAGACTAGAATCCAAATTATACCTTTTCTTGACATTATTGAAATTGGCCTTGATGCTTTCTCTTGCCTTATTCATCTCCCTATAAAGAATCCCATAGCTGGCACGTCTTCTGTAACCACTAAACGAAGGACTTTGACAAGTGGAATAGCAGGTTTGAGGCAAATATTGATATTCTTCCAAAACCGACTATCCATGACAAATTGGTGCACTTTTTTTCCTTCTTGAAGGGACGCAAATCTACAAGACTTCCAAGAAGCAGAAGTAAACAGGTTCATCAAAGAACCCTTTAACTCATGAAGACATCCTAAGGTCAAATAGGCAGTAGCAAAATGAGTTGCAGCAGGCCTAATCAAATCCCTCTTATTTGTGAAGTTTCTTAACATGCTAATCAATAGGGTCCTCGAATAAATAAAAGATGTGATCCTTCTAGCTTTTGTGATGGTTGTCTCATGAACGGGAAGCTTTTTCTCAAAGTCCTCTAGAATTAAGTCAATGCAATGAGCAGCACAAGGTGTCCAAAATAACTTCTTTCTCTTCTCCATCAACAATTGACCTGCCACTTTGTAGTTTGCTGCATTATCAGTCACTATTTGCACAACATTATCTTCCCCAATCATCTTGACCACTCTATCCAACATCTCAAAAATATTCTCTTTCATCTTAGAGATCTCTGATGTATCAACTGAAGTCAAGAATATAGTGCCTTTAGGACTATTCACCAAGAAATTACAAATACATCTCCTCTTCTTATCTGTCCACGAGTCAGACATGATGGAACAACCTGTCTTCTTCCACTCTATCTTGTATTCTTCAATGGCTTTTTCTGTTTGTTCTAAATTTTTCTTTAAGTACTTCACCCACACCTCATGGTAAGATGGTGGCTTGAAACCAGGTCCATGTTTAGCAACAAGCTCAAACATTTTAATAAACTCGGGATTTTTCACACAATGAAATGGAATGCCACTTGTGTAGAAAAATCTACAAATTTGATTACATGCTTCCTCCCTCAATTCCTTCTTCAAAATCTGATTAAGGGTTGTTTGGCTGCTACTCCCAACACATGAGCTACTACTTTTCCTTACCCCATCAAAAGTGTCACTCCTACTCTTTTGTTTCAATGGAGCTTGTTCCACTTCAACTTCCATTTCATCTTCATCGGAATCATTATCTAAACCATATATTGTCTTTTTTTTCGTCTTAGATAGCTGCTCAATTGTTGCTAATGTAGACAACATACGATTTCTAACTTCATCGGTAACAGATGCACAAGGTTCAGCATCCTTATGTGTACCAGCTAAATGATGCTTGAATTGAAAAATTCCACTAAATATCTTACCACAAAACTTGCACTTTACTTTTCTTCCATTCTTGTCTACATCGATTGCATGCTCCCACCCAATGTCAGATCGATTACCACCAACATTCTTTCTCTTTGATTTTCCTGAACCGGAAGCAACACTAGCCATTTTCTACTCACAACAACAAAGACAATAAATAATTGATTATAATCAATATGGTAAAATATGAATGACTCATTCAGAATGAGAGCAGCACCGTATAGCAAAAATAGCTAGAATTCATTAACATCAATTAAAACATAATCAATGATAATGGGCAATTCATTGCTGAAAGAGGAAGCAAACAGCTGAGGAATTAGAAGCAGCGGCAATATGTACAAGGATTTGGCTTTGGCTCTTCACTGTGGAAGCATCATGGCCATGAAGAGTGAAAGATTTCAAAGCTCACGATCACGGATTGTAAGGGACGAAATCAAGCAATCACGATACGAGACGAAATCAAGCAGTCACGGGACGAAATCAAGCGATTGCGGATGATTCTATATTCTCACTTACTTGGCCGAAATCAAGCGATCGCAAAGCAAAGCTTGGCAGTTGCAAGTGCTGATTGCTGAAGGTTGAAGCTTGGAGATGGAGACAGACGTAGGGGCACACTCGGCAGAGGCAATGGGCGGTGGACAGATAGGGTTGTCTCATTTTACAATCATAGTTTTATCAATTTAACCATTTAATGGGCTGGGCCTAGCCCATTTATCATTTAAAAAAGTGAAATTTGCATATTAGTTTGTTTATTGGGCTTGGAAAAATTATTTTGACAGATTCGCCGATTCAACGATTTGATACTTACGAGTTTACCAATTCTACCGAGTTTACCGAGTTGACTCTCGAGTTTACCGAGTTTACTGCAACTTCCGATTCCACTCCGAGTTAAATCGATTCTATGAGGTAAACTCTTAAACTCTTACGAGTTTACGAGTTGACTCCAGAGTTTAACAACCATGGAGTCAACAAATACTCATGAAACTCAACCTGTAAAGATAGGAGCTTGTAAGTCTAAAATTGGAAGCAGAACAGGTAGGTATCAATTCCTTGATTTCTTTCCAAGAACCTAACCTAATTTCACTGGTATTTACTTGCAGCCTACTTTGTTGAATAGGTTTTTACATATTCAAATTCTATCATATACTCGTGCACAGCCCAACCACACTTTGTTGAAGTTTTGTGTTCGTAAAAGAAATTAAACAAGATATAAATAAGACTTTGGAAGCATACCCATGTAGTCCGAAGCTATGAAGAAGATGGGAGGTAGGAGTCCTTGGTGTACAAGTAATGATATCATCATGTGGATGTTGTTGAAAAAAGGTCTGGAGCTTGTGCTGCAGGTGTAGCTTTTTGTTGGGCTCCGTAAATTGCATCCTAGATCTAGCATATCTCATCTATCTCCCCAACCTATGCAGAGGCCCAATCCCTTTTGTTGGCAGTGATCTCAGTCGCTAAGTAATGGAGAAGAATCATCTTCAATTCAGATGCACAACTTTTGGTCCACTTACTAAGCAAAGGACGAAGCCTACCATGGGAATCTAAGAATTTAGTTAATCACTTTCCATAGTTAACTTCTTTTTTGGATTATTGGCTTATAAAGTGGGTGCCCGAAGCCTAAAACTCTGCTGCACATGCCTTGAGCTAAGTAAGCTTAACCAAAAGTACTATCATTCTCTACTTTTATATAATATGACACTAAATGTTATTCATGCTAAGAATGAATTTTTTTATTTAATGAATTTTATTAAAAAAATAATATTTATATGATTAAATGTTATTCACCCCGTAAATTCTACTGATATTTTAAATAAAATAAATGAATAATTATTATGTAAAATAAAAATTTATTAATTTAAGAGTTTAAGAGTATAAATAACACAAAAATTAAACTAAAACAAAAAAATTATCTCTAGTTGAATACATAATTGATTATGGTTCCAGTTCTTATTGTATGGTTGACATTGGAACTGGAACCTATTCTAGTTGATTCCTTAAATTGTTACATAGACTCCAATTGTTCACTCTATTAGAAAATAGATGAAAGATAGAAAGAGAGAAAGAGATAGATGAAAAATAGAGTAGGAGAAGTCTAATTGAAATTAGCTATCAACTGCTCAATTCTCTTGTAACAACATCTATAGATAGAGAAAGCTAGTTGTACTTGTAACCGAATACAACAAACTATTATAATTATCTCTGTATATTGTAAGACACCCCCTCAAGATGGAGAATACAAATCATGTATTCTCATCTTGCTTAACAACTGATGAAACAATTGAGGCTGCAAAGCTTTGGTAAGAATATCAATTAGTTGATTTTGACTTGAAACATACATGGTCTTCATAATCCCAACTTGCAACTTCTCCTTGATGGAATGACAGTCCAATTCGATATGCTTAGTTTGCTCGTGATAGACCAAATTAGCATAAATGGGAATGGCTGCCTCATTTTCATAGTAGAGCAAAGTTGGGTCTTTAGCATTGACACCCAGATCTCATAACAAACTCCGAAGCCATAATATTTCACGAGTGGCATTAGCCTTTGATTTGTATTCTACTTCTGTAGTAGATCAAGAAACCACTGATTGTTTCTTAGACTTCCATGAGACCAAAGAGGACCCAAGGAAAACAAAAAACCAGAGATAGACCTTCGTATGTTAGGACAAGCTGCCTAGTCTGCAATAGCAAACACTTTGAGCTGAAGGGTTGAGCTGGAGGAAAAGAGCAAGCCTTGTCCATGAGATCTTTTGAGATAATGTAAGATCCTCATGGCTACTTGAAGATGGATAGCGCTTGGAGCAGAGAGAAACTGACTGAGTTTGTGCACTGCGTAAGAAATGTCTGGTCTCGTCACAGTTAAGTATACGAGTCTGCCTATAAGTCTTCGATAGATTACTGGATTAGATAGTGGTTCCCCATCAACTTGAGAGAGTTTCTTATTCGGCTCCGTAGGAACAGAGATAGGTTTACTTCCTAAATACCCATTGTCAACTAGCAATTCCAGGGTATACTTACATTGGCATAGAGAAATCCCGCCGGAAGACCTGGCTATTTCAACCCCAAGAAATATTTGATGGGTCCTAAATATTTCATTTTGAATTGCTTGCCCTTAAGTGCCTTTAATGAAGTAACTTTATCATCAAAGTTACTTGCAATGACAATATCATCAACATAGACAAGCAAGGCTATGTAACCACACTCTGAAAAGCATTTCTAAAAAGGGAATGATCTAATTGTGATTGAGTAAACTTCTCAGATAATAAGGCTTCTGAAAACTTACTAAACCATTGTCGAGAAGCTTGTTTGAGTCCATAAATGGACTTACGAAGTCGATAAACTGCTCGAGGGTGTAAAAACTCCCCCTGTCTATGACAATAACCAGGTGGGAGATCCATGTAAACTTCTTCCTATAAATCACCATGGAGAAAGGCATTAGCAACGTCTAATTACATTAGGGACCATCCACGAGTGGCTGCTAAAGAGAGTAGCAAGTTAACAATGGTGAGCTTAGCCACATGAGAAAAGGTGTTGAGAAAATCAACACCATCCTGCTGTGTGAATCCCTTGGCTACCAAACGTGCTTTATAGCGCTCCATAGAAACATCTAAATGACATTTAACTTTGTAAACCCATTTGCAGCCAACAGAATGCTTGCTCGGATGTAGTGAGACCACTGACTAGGTTTGATTAGCTTGCATGGCCTGCAACTCATCATTCATAGCATCAAGCCAAACCTGAGATTTGATAGCTTGAAAAAAATTGGTTGGCTCAGTGTGAGAAGAAATGGATAAAGCAAAAAACTTAGAGGACTTGGGTAAATGATCGTAAGATAAAGAGTGAGAGATGGAGTGAGCTGTAGAACAAGAGGAATGGGAGAGAATTGGCTGCAAGTAAACCACAGTGATAATCCAAAAGATAAGATGGGGCTTTAGTGTGTCGTTTTGGTCGAGTAGTAGAAGGAGATGGAACAGAATCATGGGAATCAGAAGAAGGTATAGAATCATGAGAAGCACGAGAAGGTGTAGAAGTATGAATGGACGAGTCGGAGGATAAATGCGAGTCATGAGAAGGTGCAGGAGAAGCAATATAATGGGAAGTACTAAATCAGTAAATATTTTGTCATGGGTAAGAGAAGACTCGGAACCTACAAATGAAAAGATAGATTCATGAAAAACGACATGCCTGGAGATGTGGATGAATGGGTCTCAAGATCAAGGAGTTTATATCCTTTATAACCAGCTGGATAACCAAGGAACACACAAACCCTGGCTCGGGGACTGAATTTGTGTCGACCATGAGAAGAAGTAGAGGAGTAACATAAGCAACCAAAGATATGAAGATGAGAGTATGAAGGCTTTTTTGTGATTCAACAACTCAAAAGGAGGTTTATTATCAAGAAGTGGAGAAGTTGTTCGATTGATCAAATAAATTGATGTTTGAATGCAATCGCCCCAGTAAGTAAGAGGAATGTCAGACTGAAAGAACAGAGCTTGAGCTATATTGAGGATATGCTGATGCTTACATTCAATAACAACATTTTGTTCAGGAGTTTCAGCACAAGAATGAAACAACATGATGCCTTTTGAAAGAAAAAACTTAAAGAAAGCAAGTTTTGGAGCATTGTCAAATTGAACTGCTTTGATCTTTGAGTTGTATTGGGTCTGAACAAAAGCATAAAAATGAGGAAAAACTGTAGTGACAGCAAACTTTGAAGGAACAAAATAAACCCTAAGTAGCTCAAGTACAATCATCAACTATAGTCAAGAAAAAATTGGAACCATCGACAGTGGGTATTTGAAAAGGACCCCAAATTTCAATGTGTATGAAGTCAAAAGCATTCAAAGACAAATGGTTGCAAGAAGGAAAGGGTGTTGATACTATGATTTGTATAAGTTGTGCATCCATTCTCGACTTAGATATTCATATCTTAGACCACTTTCCATGCATTTTACGATTAATTGCATATCATTTTATGTCGGGAGCCAAATGATGTGTTTGAGAATACTAGAAATGAAGAAACGATGCTGCCGAGAATTGTTTGATGTGTAGGGAACGGAAAGGAGATATGCAGAAAGATGAAGAATAGCTTGTTCGATGATTCTAAGTTCAATGCAGTAATTTTAAAAGGAATTTTCTCATAGTCTCCTCATAAGAAATATGGCAAACAATATATCATCGGAAAGCTTATCATGTCAAGATGTTAACATATCAAACAGATCACAAATCAGAGCTTAAACGAGGAAGTTATGGCCAAGAAAGGAAATTGTGCGTAGAACAGAGTTCAGTAACGCACGGTCCATAGACCGCAGTCTACAGAGAAATTTCAGCGAAAAGAATTAGATTGTGGTCAATAGACCGCGGTCTACTGAGCAAATTTGCTGGGACCCACAACTCTCTATCCCACACTGATCAAACCAAGATTAGGAGAAGTGTAATTACTTTATATATAGTGGTGTACTCCCTACAAGTGATGACATATATAGAGATACAGAAGAAAGTTGAAGAAAAGTAAGGAGGGCAACAATTGTGGAATCGAAGAAGGGATCGCATAGACAAATCAAAAAGTTGGGATCGAGAGATTTGACTTCACCAACCAGAGTTCTTTCTATCCATTTTCTTCTGATTTTCATAATGTTGTCTTCTCTTCTAACTCTTATATTTCATTCTGGTATGTTAAACTAAACCCCTAGATTCCTAGGGGGGTCAATGGAGCCTTTTCAATGTTTTAAGGACTTTCTTTCATACGTATGATTCTGTCGAGGTACGCCTCCTAGGTGTTATTTATGCAAGTTTCGTACTTCATGCTTTCTTTTGGATTGGCCACCCATGAGAATGATCTTGAGACAGAGAGGAGCCTTGAGAGGGGAAATCGAAGTCACGCTAAAAATTGCATAATCTAGGTTAACTTATGCCGAGAGGTGAGGTTATTTGTACAAGCGCATCGAGAGATGGTGAGCATCCTAGATAGCCAATTAGGGTTGGATTAATTGACCTTTCAACATTGATCGCCTAAAGATAGAGTGGATTAGTATCTTCCGCTTAGGTACATTTGTATGAGATCGAGAGGTGCGTACGATGGTAGTGGGGAAACACTAGAACCCTATCCTTCTTACATCAAATCCCGAGCCAGGTCTTGAATTGCACATGAAGTAGAAAGAAAATTGACCAAGCATGCAATTTGTGAAGTTAAAGCACTAGAATTTAAGAGATTGAAATGAAAAATTGGAATGAAAAGAACATGATACAGAGTAAGAGAAGAGGATAAGAGCACAGTTCCCATCTCATTTACGTAAATGGAAGTACCATTAGGGAGGGTCACAATAATGGCACGAATCTCCTATAAATGTTGAAAGGCACGATAATCATGACGCAATGATATTTAGCTCCTGTGTCTATGATCCAAGCAAAAGTAAGAACAAAAGCAACAAAGACATTGGAATGGAAGAAGGCAGTAAATTGGTACCAGAAATGTGCGAAATGATGGAATGAGATGAGTTTGAAGGCAAAGCTATCATCATTTTAGAAGTGTCTTGAACCTGAACATGAAACAGTGAGTTCAAGTAAGCAATTAATTATTGATCTTGATCAATAGTCAAAGAACCACTCGGAGCTGCAGTAATTGGAGCTGCAGCTAAGGTAGTATTCATCTTCAAAAGATCCTTCTGTGGTGGAAACTTATTGGCAGGAACTGCAAAAAAAACTTTGAGATCGTGTGGATTGGAGATGAGTGGGCTTGGACTTGGGCCGATATTCAGGTGGATAACCATGAAGTTTGTAACATTTGTCAATCCTCTGGCCCACGAGTCCACAGTGCGTACATATGGGCCAATCTCTTTGTCCTCTGTGTAAGTTGATTCCAGCAGCTGCCGTTCCCATAGAAGGAGCTTCCATCATCGATGGTGCCACAATGAAGGCCATCGGGGTTTGAGCTGGAATCAATACCCGACCAATCGATCGTTGAAGTTCCTCCTGTACAATGAGATTGAAAGCCCTAGACACAGTAGGCAAAGGATCAATCATAAGGATTTGAGCTTAGATTCCAGCAAAAGAGTCGTTCAATCCCATCAGGAACTGCATCAAGTACTCCTTTTCCAAATGATTCGTCCGCAATTTCTTGCCTCCACATTCGCAGAGTGGCACAGGTTGATAATTCTTTTGTTCATCCCAAAGAATCTTAAGATGAGTAAAATAGGTATTAACATCAACAGTTGCTTGCGATAGATTGGCTAGTTGTTGCTTAATCTGAAAAACTCGAGCATCATTGCTTTGATGAAACCTTTCATGCAAATCATCCCAAACAGCTTTTGCAATATCAAAATACAACAGACTATCAACTATTTCCTCGGAGACAGCATTCAGAATCCAAGATATCACCATGCTATTGCAATGAGACCATGCCTGAGCATTCAAATCTTTAGCTGGCGGCTCTGTCAAAGTACTGTCAACAAAACCTAGCTTGTTCTTGGCATTTAGAGCCACATTCATGGATTTGTTCCACGTATTGTAGTTCGTTCTAGTGAGAGTATGTGTAACTAGAATCAAACCTAGATGATCACCACTATGTAGAAAATAAGGACTGTGAATGCATCCGTTTGTCGAGGAACCGGCATGGTCTGTCGCAAATGGATTCTGCAATGGCTAAAATATGTTGTTATTCGCTTGATTCTGTTGAGCTTAACTTCCTCGCGTCATGGACGAGATAGAAAATGAAAGATATGATCAGAGATGGCATATTAGAAAACAAAGGAAAGATAGAGAGAGAAAGAGATAGACGAAAAACAGAGTAGGAGAAGTCTAATTGAAATGAGCTACTTAATTGCTCCATTCTCTTGTACCAGCACCTATTTATAGAGAAAGTTAGTTATACTTGTAACTTAATACAACAAACTATTATAATTATCTTTGTATATTGTAAGACACTCCGTGTTCGGTGATACTTGCCATGTGTAGCACGGGTTGGTTGACTAGTTAATATTTATCCAAACCTACCTGGACACTTGCTAGTTTCGATTCTACCTGTTACTGGGTTACAAATGTAAATGACGATCCTCCAAGGAAATCTAATGGAAGTTTCCGGGGTTCATAGTAGTGTTGTTAGCCGGGTAGGTTCGGGCCGGTTCCGGTCCGGGTCGAGCCTGTTCATGAACTGGCTAGGATGGGCCTGACCCGGACCGAGAAACAAACGGTTCGATCCGGTCCGGGTCGACGGTTCGGGCCTGAGTGACCCTGCCCCCGTCACACAGACGGGCCGGTCACGATCCAGTCCGATCCAGGCAGGGTTGAACCGGTTAGTTTTAATTTTTTGAATTTTTAGTATTTTAAGGATTTTATGTACAATTTTAAAATAAAATGAAAGATTTCATTTTTAGGATTCGAACCTAAATCTTCTACTTAAAAGTTAAAAATCTTAACTAACTGGACTACTTACATTTTTTACATTCAATATTATATAGCTAACTTTATTAAAGTATGTTAGATTTTGTAGCATTTTCAAATAAATTTGAATTATTTATTTTTAAATAAAATTAAAAGATATAGATATTTCAATTTAAAAAACTACTCATTGGTAGATATGTTTAGTATTTATGATATTTTAGATATAATGTAAATTAATTAAAAAAATTTTTAATAAAAGGGGCAGCGCAGGGCCCAAGACGACAAGGAAGGGGGACGGGGCCCACTGGCCTGGAAGAGTGGGGAGCGTGGGGCCCACTAGCCAAAATGAAGAGAGAGGAGGGGTGCGGGGCCACCACCTTGACTTTTGGGATTTTATTTTAAAAAAGCTCTGGCTCACGGTTCCGGTCCGAGCTGGTCACGGTTTCGGGCCGGTTCTGAGTCGATGACGGTCCGGACTGGTTCCGATCAATAACGAGTCGGTCCGGTTCCGGTTCAACGGATCGATTTTATCGAACCAACCCGTAACCATGCCTCAACCCTGAGGGGCCTAAGGCAGGCCAGTTACGGTTCGTGACCGGTCCAGGCCGGTTCACTGTTCACACCGGCCAATTCCGGGCCGAACGAGCCCATTAACAACACTAGTTCGTAGACTTCCCAAGCCTGTTGGCAAGAGAGACTTTCCCAGCCGTAAAATTCTTCTCTGCTAAGAAAACATCATTCCCTCAATGATTCTATTTCTCAGGATCAACAGAAGTGCATGGCCTTTTCCTTCAACGCTTTGTTTGGATTCGGAGGGGAGGGATTTGGAGGGATAGTCCAATTCCTTGTTTGGGTAAATTATTATGAGGGATTTGGAGGAATCCCTCCAAACCTCACTTTTTTAATTCCTCTGATTTTGGGGAATTTAGAGGGATAACAAATTTTTAGATAAATATACCCATTATAATTTCTTAAAAAAACTTTTGACAAGTTATAATTCATCATCCTATAATTACACAATTACATTCGTCTTCCCTTCTCGACCATCATCAAACTATGACTATAGCACGCTTTCTCTGATTTTGGGGAATTTAGAGGGATAACAAATTTTTAGATAAATATACCCATTATAATTTCTTAAAAAAAATTTTGACAAGTTATAATTCATCATCCTATAATTACACAATTACATTCGTCTTCCCTTCTCGACCATCATCAAACTATGACTATAGCACGCTTTCTCTTACTCGACAACCACCAGGTCACAACCATTGAGCCTTTGAACAATATCATGAAATCATAACTTTATTTGAGTTTCAAGATTATCATAAAATTACTGTGCCTCTCTTACGTCTTTCTTCCGTTTGATCGGTCTTCCAAATTAAAAGGGTAAAATGATCAAATTAACTTTTTAATCCCTCCAAATCTCTCATCTATTAATAATATCCAAACCAATGATTTGAAAAAATAAATTATCCCTCCAAATACCTCCAAATACCTCCAAACCCCTCCCCTCCAAATACCCCCATCATTGAAATTCAATTTGGGTCCAGTAGAAAGGAGAGGAGTTTTGCCCAGTTCAATTCGGGGGTGCGGGCGCTCATACAGACCCAAAATTTTCTTCATCAAAATCTAGGGCACTGCTTGAAGTTGGTGACCCTCTTGCTATTGGTTGATTCTTGACGGGGAAAAGACGGATGGGTTAGCAGCAATCCAAAGATGAATTGCTGTATAAGGAGGTCAATTGTGGTAACACCGAAGGAATTAAAGCTCTCCGCCGAGATGGTGCTAGCCTCGAGGTCAGCTTTTTCGTTTCCTTTTTCGGTTTGTCTTTCATGTTTGAGTGAAGGATTCAGCTCTTCATATCGGCTTATGTTCTTGGTGTTGAGGATGATTACAAAAGCATATCTTTCCTATTATTGTATTGCCAATAGTCGAGTGGTGGTAAGTACGTCTAATCCTAAGGTTTATTTTATATTGCTGCGTGTTGGAGTACTTCAATTCTGTTTGCAGAAGCGTTACTGAAATTTGAAAGGTTTAATTTTTACATGCTTGATGTATTACATTTTCCATAACAACAACATCAATATTTGCAATGCCAGCGTAAGACCTATATGTTCTTGATCATAATTTCTTATATTGCAGTGGATTGATAGAGAAGAGAAAACGCCGCTGATTGTGGCATCTTTGAAGCCTCAACTATATGATGTGGCAAGAACTCTGATAGAATTTGGTGCCAATATCAATGCTTATCGTCCCGGTATTCATCTTTTTGTGCCATTGATTATTTCTGCTTAAATTACCATCTATATGTAATGTCTATTTGCTAGTCAACTTATGTAACTGTGTTAAGGGATACGTTGTGAAATGGGGAGGGAATAGTGGGTAGAAGTTCTTTGTCAAGCTTATGCTGTTTTTCTGCAATTAAGGGTATTGGGAATGAAATAAATTTGGATATATTGTGTTAATTGCTCACAATAGGTTCATTGAAGCAGCTGTCAGATGTCCAAAAAGAAAAGCATCTGTCAGGCTTTCAGTGTATTGTAAGAAGTTGCAGGAAACGTAATTGGTCCTCCTCTTTGCTTCATAATTTTCCAGTTAAACAAAGTAGTGTGACTGACTTTGCCAAAGATTTAGCATTCTTTAGGAAAGAAAAGAAAAGGGAAAAGCCCAAGCAATTTGCATGCCATGGAGGGCTGTTATGTGATTGTTAGCCCAGTCTGATATTACCCAAAAAAAAAAGTTTACTTGCTTCGATGGAGCCAGCTGTGATTAATTTCTCAAAAGTAAACCTCGCATTTTAAATTCATTTGTACAATTCGGGGGCCAAATATGCCCCTCTAATTCCCATTGCTGTTATATACCATCATGCATGTCCAATAGAGTTCAGGTCAAAATGGTGGCACTCCTTTACATCATGCAGCAAAACAAGGCCTTGAGAATAATGCTAAGTTACTTCTCTCTTATGGAGGTACACATAAATGGCATTATCAATTGTATATCATTTCTGAATTTTAAGTCTTGTTTATTCTCCCATTTTAATGTCACATTCTCTCCAAATCTTCAGCAAATCCATTGGTGGTGAATGATGATTGTCAAACTCCTTTGGATGTAGCAAGAGCAAAGGGACACACTAATGTCGTACGTGCAATTGAGGTAACTTTATGAAAATCTTTAATTTCTTTTTAACATATCGCATCACTTACTTTATTGTTGGAAGTTTTTCATTGATATGAGAGCTTGGTTATCTTCTTTCTACCATTATTAGGGTCACATGTGCTTGTTCTCTGGTTGTATGAGGGAGTTTTATGGGCCTGGCTTCCTTGAAGCACTTGCTCCTCGGTTGCTTTCAAGAAAAATGTAAGCTTTGAACAGCAATTTTATCTTGTTTAAGGTCTGCCCTTACTTTCGGGGCTATCACATTTCTTATGAGCCAAATTTTCCCTTTGACAGTTGAGATTCCTGTTATTTATGTGCTAAGCGATGATTCGTTGTAGTTATTTCAAACTTCATTTGTTGAGCCAATTTATATATTGATCAAAAAGAAAAGAAAACAATCTATAGGAAATGAAGTTTATGAAGACCCAAAAAAGGAACTTGTTTCATGATTCATTCTTAAATGAATCTTTGCTTTGACAGCTAATTGTTTCTTTCCCAACTAAATTTATGCGTGTACTTTATATTGTGTTAAAGACATGGACTTATCAATCTACTTGCAAAAAAACTATATGTATATTTTGAAAGGAAAAAAAGTGAATAAATGTTATAGTTGTTGCCTTCTTTGTCAGTTGGGTTGTTGTCTATCCTTGTGGTTCTAGAAATCTGACAAAGCCATTTAAATTGGAGCTGGCAATTTACTCTGGTGTGCAGGTACAGAAATGTAGCACATCTAAGTTATTGTTGTTGCATATTTTTAGCATGTTCTAATTTGTTAGAATGTAGCTGGTAATCATAGTTATTTTCTGTATGTTGTTTCTTAAATTCTCATGAATTTGCCAAAAAAGCTAGTGTGTTTGAATGCATCTCTCTTACATTTGGTACAAAGGAATCAAAGGAAATGGAATGGAATGAATTCTATAGAATAAATAACAATAGCACATAGAGAAATCTAGTAATCTTTGAATTTATTTTGACGATATAAAAGAATATAATTATCAAAAGTAAAGGAATGAGCATTCTCTATCTTTTTTCCGAGGAAACATTATTCCAGCAATTAGGAGAAGCCTATACCAATGGAACACACATGACAATTTTTAAGAGTACGATCAAGAGAAAAAATATGACATGCAAGCTAAATTACTCATTACATTCCATTCCTTTTGATTCCTTCATACTGAACATAGCATCAGATTATGTAGGAGACAATGTGGATACTAATTTCCAAATTCTTGATTCTATAGAACCATGTGTAAACAATCCAAGACATTCTTTCACTTGTTTTCTTGAACTGGAGAAATTCTTTTTTGCTGAATATCACATTTAATTGAGCCATAAAGTCTTGCTGATTTCTATTCCAAAATAAATGTCTTGCTGATTTTTTTTTTTTGGAAGAACATCACAATCAAGTTTTATGGATAACTCGTGTTTTTGTTTTCCTGAAAATGGCAAATTAGAAGGCTCTGAAAGATGTTTTCAACTTTGTGCTCTTTTATCTGATTAAGATAGAATCATGCTTGACAATTTTCCTTAAGCTTCTTCTGTCTAAGAACTTGTAACTGCAAGAGCAATCACTTCATGTAATCTTCAATTGTTGATGCTATGCAGGAGGCCCAACCACATACAGTTATTGCATTGTGGAAGGCTAACTTGGAAGAGCCAAAATTCTACCATAATGATACATCTGTGATAATTGTTGATGATTCCACCAATAATTTTCACTCCTACTGGGCATCTAAATTTAAGTACCTTTGGTAATGTAATGTTTGCCAATTCATGGTGTAGATATTTCGTGATTACTAACTAATGTCTTATTTCAAATCAGTGGGAAATGTAACTCTCCAATTCAAAAGAAAAGTAATAGAAAGTAGAATGGACTAACCTACTGCAGCCTACATCATGCCTTGCCTCTGGTTCATTGTTAAAGAATTGGCCTTTTCTTTCTTTGTAAATTTAAACAGCTCTTTGTTAACAATTATCTAATTCAATCCTTAATTGCTATTGCTTGATCCTTGTTCTGGCCAGAGGCACGAATTAAGCTGGCACTGGGGACTGAGAATGACAAGATGCAACTTCAGTGGTTCTGTGATGCGTGCAAAGGAATTACACAAGTACAGTGAATCAAGCACTCCCAATAACTTATCGTTTTCCTATTATTATTTCATGATCATGACCATATATGACAGTTTTCTTCGATGCAGCAGTTGTTCTGGCAATAGAAATGCTTAATATTTCATATCCAAGTGCGGTTATTAAATTCCATGTTACACTAGGACCTTTTATGCTGGAATTTCGTTTAAAGTTGTCCTACTTTTTATGAACATTGACATTGGACTTTTTGACATGGCCCAGGCAAGGCAACCCACATTTCTTCATAGTGCCCCTCCACTTGTACCTGCTACGGCTCCCCCATCCTCAGAAGACATGGAGCTTGCTATGGCAATTAATGCCTCAATCCAGTTACCTGTGCATCATGAGATGGCATCCTTTTTACTTCCTGCTGAACCATCTCCAGTGAAGCAAAGTCACTCAGCCATTCCAAATCACCAGACACCATCACAGCCCGTGGAACCCAAGATCAGCTCCTCGAGTCCTGTTCCTTCTGCTCCACCAGTGCATGCTGAGATTACAGAACATGGCCCTATCCATTGCCCGACAATAGATTTGGGCCCCGAGGACTTCAATTCTTCCATCCATGAGTTGAAAACTTGCCAGCAGGCACAAGTGGTAGCAAAGGACAGGATGTGAATGATAAGGAGTCTTCGTCGTGTGTGATATGTCTGGATGCTCCGGTGGAGGGAGCCTGCATCCCACGTGGCCACATGGCAGGATGCATGTCTTGCCTAAACGAGATCAAGGCCAAGAAGTGGGGCTGCCCTGTCTGTTGAACCAAGATCGACCAAGTTGTCAGGCTCTATGCTGTTTAAAGTGCTAAAAGATGGATGTGCGTGAAGCAATTCCATAGTAAGTTTCTTTTTTCAGCAGTATGAGATTACTTATCTGTATGACATATACGTGATTACTCAATGTTACATTTTCCCTTATTTGCTAAGCATGGAATAGCAAGATTATACGACACAAAGCAGGGAAAGTCTTGAAATTACAAGATCTATATGTTAAACAATCAAATTTCCTCAGTGCTGGAAATAGACAATAACAGAAGTAGTCATTAAACTTACAAGATGAAAGTAGATCATATCATATCATTGATTTAAACTAAAAGGTCCAAAGGTGCTAGATAATTTCAATTAGATACTTAGCAAAATTTTGTGTTGTTACTTTCAAATCTTTATGAGAAACAGATATTCATGCTGGTTCTCCTATTGAACATACAGGAAGCGAATTCCTTTAAAGTTTATATATTAGGACGTCTAGATGTTTTTTTTTTTGGGGGTGAAAAATGTTGTTTTGCATTAGTGGCATTATTTTATGCCTGGACCCCACGAGCCTGCAACTGACGCAATTTGAGGCAGTAGTCCACCTCTGTTAGAACTGTTTCCAGCATATCGCATTCAGATTATGACACACTAAACTAAGAACCTTTAGGATGGCTCTAGAGAATTCTGGGGATGTTAATCTAAACTAATGGGTGGCAAAGTTCGAATGAAATGGACAGTTGGAATACTCTTGAGTAATGTAAGTTTTAAAAAATTGCAGGCTGTGATTGCGGTTAAATATCTTTGAATTTGAAGCAGAATGGTGCTTTTCATACATCTAGTACGGATTGGAAGGACATGCAGGCAAAGAACGGAGAAATTGGGATTTCTGTCGTATTTATTATGTGGGATGCTTACACGATCAGCTTCCATGGGTCGCATTTGGTTGTGTTGTGCGATACCACACCATGCAGGAGAAATGGAGGTTTTGGCTTTAGAGGGATTTGGTGAAGCTGAGAGCACAGCTTGAATTTAATACGCTGTGTGAAAAAGTGCAGGTTGGAACTGCCCTATATATGGTTTACAAAAGTTATCCTCTTGAAATTACCTGTAAATTCTATTCACCATTTAGTTCTTAGAGTCATTGCAGTTTTTGTTCGCGCAAATGGACCCTGCGGAAGAAAGGTTCCATCTTCGCATATGCGATAAGAAACGAGTTTGAATTCATGTGTCCCTTTAGTGTCATTTTAGCGAGGTACTGGTTTAATCGTGCAGCTAAGACAAACTGCTGAGGCTCAACTAGAGATGGCAATGGGCGAGGGCGCCAAGCATTTGAATACTTGGACCTGCTCCGCACCCTTGGCCAGTCGACGATGTGACTCGTCCCGTAAGAGTAGGGTCGGGGCACAGGTTGACACGGTTTACAAAAGCATTAATAAAAAATGCGTAAAATATAATTTACAACATGATTTAAATTTACATATTTATAATAGTATGGTAAAATAAATTTTCATCGAGACTTGTAGCAATGTAGGAACTGAAGGGAATCTATTGGTGAAGTAGTTTGTCCATTGATTGAAGGCGAATGCATTCAAGTGGTACTACCTTGAGCCTTGCTCGATTGACAACTGGGACCAGCTAGAGCGGGAGTTTCTCATTAGGTTCTAAAGCACCATGCACAAGGTGAGGTTAAAACTTGTGAACAAAGAATACGACTGCGAAGAGGTGGTTTGAGGTTCAATCACATTAAAAGAGTTGTGCAATCCAATGTGAACAAAGAATATGACTGCGAAGAACTCCAATGGCAATTGTAGATATCCTTGACCATTTTTCAAGTATGCTCAGGCATCACCCTTTTTTTGCCCTTAATTATGTTCCTTGCATGTGGCTCTGATAGACAGGCATAAACAAAGTATTTTTTTTTTATTTTTCAACTTTTTTTAGCCTCTCATCAGTAGTCTCTCAAACTTGAATTAATAGTCTATTTGTTGGCTGTGGCAACAAATTTGGAGAATATTTCCAAGAATATATTCTGGAGAATATTTTGGGTAGTTATTGCTAAATGAGATTTTTTGTTGTAACTGACATATCTCTAGAAGATGCATATCATATCTTGTTGGGCACATTTTGGGATTATAAATATGTATCTTCAGGTCCTTGGGAGATAAGCCTAAAAATCAAGAGAGTTGTGAGATCAATTTGAGAGTGCCTATTGTTGAGAGGGTTGATTTATTATACTCCATCTGAAATAGTGAAGAACATCGGCTAAGCCTCCTTAGCCCGTGGAGTACAGATCATAGTTGTCTGGAACCACGTATATTGTGCGTGTGATTTTCTCTTCCATATTCTCTAGATTAATTGTTAGTTGTTCGTACTAGTTCGATTCCGATCCTTAAGCCCAACAAACTGGTATCAGAGTAAGGTTTTGGCAGTTGCGGCTCAATCGACTTTTGAAGATGACGACGATGACGACGACGAAATTCGACATCGAGAAATTTAATGGGGCAATGAATTTCAATCCTCGCAGTTACGGATGACTGATATTCTTGTTTAGAGTGGTCTGGAAGCGGCAATCGAAGATCGTGATCCCTCAATACTAGATGCCGATTGGAAGAAGCTGGATAGGAAAGCTTTATCGGCCATTCATCTATGCCTCACCAATGATGTGTTGCAAGAGATTCGCATGGAGACCACGACAGCCGATCTGTGGAGAAAGTTGGAGACTTTATATCTATCGAAGTCAATAGCAAGTCAACTTGTGTTGAAACAACGGTTGTACACTCTCCGTATGGCCGAAGGGACTTCGATTAAGACTCACATTAGTGGGTTTATCACCCCTCATAAATGATCTCAAGACTGTTGACGCAAAGGTAGAAGACCAGGATCAAGCTATTCTACTCCTATGTTCGTTGCCATCCTCCTATAAGACGTTCAGGGAGACTATGATCTATGGGAGGACGTCTTTGACATTTGATGATGTCAAAGATAACCTTTTGAGTAAAGACAAACTTGACAACGATTTCGGATCTAGCAATAGATCCGATGATCAGGCATCGGGCTTGATTGTAAGGGATAGATCACAAAACAAGGGTTCAAGTAAGAGCCATTCCAGGTCAAAGTCACGGCACAAGGACAAGACTTGTCACTATTGCAAGAGGAAAGGGCACATTATTTCTGAATGCTACAAGTTAAAAAATCGGAATAATTCCGATCAATGGGTCGACAAGGCAAAGAAGTAGGATGATAAGGCAGATGCTGGAGTCGCCGAAGAGAAAGAGGAAGATGTCCTGCTAGCAACCGATGGAGATAAATCATGTGGCAAGGATGAATGGATTTTGGATTCAGGCTGTTCATGTCATATGTGTCCCAATCGGGACTTTTTTTGCACCTACAAGCCAGTTGCAGGTAGAGTTATTCTTATGGGCAACAATGCTGCCTCTAAGACCATTGGTGTAGGAACAGTTCGGATCAAGATGCATGACGGAGTCATCAGGACCCTAACTGAAGTCAGACATGTTCCTGACTTGAAGAAAAATCTTGTCTCACTCGGCGCATTGGATACAAATGGATGCAAAATTAAAATTGAGTCCAACGATATGAAAGTTTCCCGTGGTGCTCTCCTTGTGATGAGGGGAAAGAAGGTCAGCAATCTATATGTCCTTCAGGGAGCGACAGTCGCAAGTTCAGTTGCAGTTTCATCCACCATGTTAGAGGCTAAAATCACAAAATTATGGCATATGAGATTAGGGCACATGAGCGAGAAGGGTATGTTTGTCTTGAGCAATCGGGGCCTCTTACCATCAAAGAATCTTGGGAAGCTAGAGTTTTGCGAGCACTGCATTTATGGAAAGCAAAGGAGAGTGTCCTTCAGCAGCGCAGTCCATAGAACCCGGGCCACACTTGACTATGTGCATTCCGACTTGTGGGGCCCGGCACAAGTAGCTTCACGGGGAAGTTCTAGATATCTCCTGACCTTCATCGATGATTTCTCCAGGAAGGTATGGGTTTATTTTCTGAAAAATAAATCTGATGTATTTGATACCTTTAAGCAGTGGGAGGTCCTCCTGGAGAAACCGACAGGAAAGCAAATCAAGCAGTTGAGGACAGACAATGGCCTCGAATTTTGTAGCACGGAGTTTAAAGAATTTTGCAAAAAGGAATGGATCGTTAGGCATCAAATGGTCGTGAACACTCCGCAGCAAAATAATGTTGCAGAAAGAACGAACAGAACTTTACTCGAGCAGGCCCGGTGCATACTTTCCAATGCGAGACTTGGAAAGGAATTTTGGGTAGAAGCTGTCAACCTGGCATGTTATTTGGTGAACCGATCACCAAATCGAGCTTTGGAGTTGAAGACTCCGGAGGAAATTTGGTCAGATATTCCTTCAGATTATACACATTATGCACATGTGAAACAAGGGAAGCTTGAACCTAGAGCTATAAAATGTATTTTTCTTGGTTATGCTTCTGGTGTTAAAGGATATAAATTGTGGTGTCCAGAAACCGGGAAAGTTATTATTAGTAGAGATGTTACGTTTGACGAATCTGTAATGCTAAGTTCGAGGAAGGACTTGTCCTTACCTACAGATGCAGGAAGGCAGGATGCTCTAAAGAAGGTGGAGCAAGATGTTAGTAGTTCATTGGTTCAGTTGAAGGATTCAGGTATTACAAACCAGCTGCCGAATCCGTCAGAGGTGGAGTTACCACCTGAACCTCAATATTTATTGGCTCGAGATAGACAGAGGAGAGAGATCAAACCGCCTCAGAGATATGGCTGCAAGGATATGGTAGCCTATGCCCTACATGTTGTGGAAAATATTGAGTCGTCTGATCCGTCATTATATTCTAAGGCAATCCAGGCTCCTGATTCAAAAAAGTGGCTGGTTGCAATGCAAGAGGAGATGGAGTCCCTCCAGAAAAATGGGACTTGGGAGCTGGTCAAACCACCAGCTAACAAGAGAATTGTCGGCTGCAAGTGGGTATTCACGAGAAAGGAAGGATCAGAACGAGAAGGCACCAGATATAAGGCCCGGTTGGTTGCGAAGGGCTACAGCCAGGTTGAGGGAGTTGATTTTCACGATGTGTTCTCCCCGGTTGTGAAGCATACCTCCATTAGAGTTCTACTGGCCCTAGTCGCTGCGCACAACCTTGAGTTAGAGCAGCTTGATGTGAAGATTACATTTTTGCATGGTGACCTAGAAGAAGATATTTACATGGAGCAGTCGGAAGGTTACAAATCTGAGGGGCAAGAAAATAAGGTGTGCCTATTGAAGAAATCCCTCTACAGGTTGAAGGAGTCTCCTCGACAGTGGTACAAGAAATTCGATTCATTTATGCTAAATATTGATTTTTCAAGAAGCAAGTATGACAGTTGTGTTTATATGCAACGTCTTGGTGATGGCTCCTTCATATATTTGCTGCTTTATGTTGATGATATGTTAATTGCAGCAAAAGATATGTTTGAGATTAACAGGTTGAAGCACAACTCAGTATAGAGTTTGAGATGAAGGATCTTGGGGCAACTAAGAAGATATTGGGGATGGAAATTATCAGAAACAGGCGCACAAGAAGAGTCTTCTTAACTCAACGAAATTATGTGAAGAAGGTCTTGGAGCGTTTCAGCATGACAGATGCAAAACTGGTTAACACCCCATTAGCTGCACATTTTAAATTGTCTACACAACTATCACCACAGTCAGAGGAAGATAAAAGGTACATGGCTAAAGTTCCCTACTCCAGTGCAGTTTGAAGCTTAATGTATGCTATGGTATGCACACGTCCAGATATATCTTATGTTGTCAGTGTTGTTAGTCGTTAAATGTCTTGCCCTGTAAAACAGCATTGGCAGGCAGTCAAATGGATTCTGAGATATTTGAAGGGTACCTCAGACGTTTGCCTGGAGTTTGACAAAAACTCGATTGGTTTGGCCAGGTATGTTGATTCAGATTTCGTTGGGGACTTGGATAGGCGAAGATCCCTCACAGGTTACATCTACAGTATTGGAAGTTGTGCTATTAGTTGGAAGGCTTCATTGCAAGCTACTGTTGCATTATCCACTACAGAGGCCAAGTTCATGGCCGTGACAGAAGCAGTGAAGGAAGCAATTTGGTTGAGGGGCCCATATTCAGAGTTCGTTAACCAGAATGAAGTAACTGTCATTCATTGTGACAGTCAGAGTGCAATACATCTCACCAAGAATCCAATGCATCACGAGAGAATGAAACACATAGACATCAGGTACCATTTTATTCGTGATGTCATAGCTTATGGAGATGTTCTAATTCAAAAGATCAGCACTCATGAGAACCCGGCAGACATGTTAACGAAGTGCCTACCTATTGCCAAGTTCGAGTATTGCTTGGACTTGGTTAGAGTCTCGCGAAGATCGATTAGACCCATTGGGGCCATTTTGGCTAAGGAGGATCAAAGTTCAAGGTGGAGTTCTTCTATCAAATTCAACATCAACTGGCTCGATTTCAAGCATCTCCAAATTTGAGCCAAGGTGGAGATTTGTTGGTTGTGGCAACAAATTTGAAGAATATTTTCAAGAATATATTCTGGAGAATATTTTGGGTACTTATTGTTAAATGAGATTTTTTGTTGTAACCGACATATCTCTAGAAGATGCATATCATATCTTGTGGAGCACGTTTTGGGATTATAAATATGTATCTTCAGGTCCTTGGGAGATAAGCCTAAAAATCAAGAGAGTTGTGAGATCAATTTGAGAGTGCCTATTGTTGAGAGGGTTGATTTATTATACTCCATCTGAAATAGTGAAGAACATCGGCTAAGCCTCCTTAGCCCGTGGAGTACAGATCATAGTTGTCTAGAACCACGTATATTGTGCGTGTGATTTTCTCTTCTCTATTCTCTCGATTAATTGTTCGTTGTTCGTACTAGTTCGATTCCAATCCTTAAGCCCAACAACCTCATGACAGTTAAAGATTCAATTTTATGTGATTAAACCATAACCAATGTGGTCAAGATTACCTATCCTTTTAAGGGATCAGGCCATTTAACGGATCAGGCCATGACATTGTTTAGGGAAGAGTCTTTCTTCTTCTTTTTTTCCATTTGACTGAAACTCTACTGGTAGAGTCAAGGCTGTCCACATGTCTGTGTAAGGGAACAAGTCATAATGCAGTTCAATGAAGAGTTTTCTTATATGTGAGTGAATCCAGTGTAATCAAGGCTGCCTACATACCCGTTTGAGGGACCAGGTCATTATGCAGTTGAGGATGGAGTTTCCTTTTTGAAGTCTTGGATCATCAATTGACTTTCTAGGAGTTTGTTTGGCATGAGACCCAAGCTTTCTTTATGACATATGGCATGATATTCAATATCAAGCTCAAAATGAGTTCCTCATCTGTGAATGCTATTGTCTCTAGACAATCTGCCATAATATTAGAATGAGAGATCAATTTCATTGTTTGATTTCACCTTTTCACCAATGGCTTTGTTATAAGAAAATGCCTAGATCACGGTGTCTCGTAACTTTCTTGGATGGAAGCCCCATAGTGTAATTGGGACCACCGTCTTCTAGGGGAAATTTTCCTTGATCTTAGTGGGTGCTTTGCCCATTCCTCTAAGGATCATCCTCCCCTTCCTTTGAACCATCTTGGACTATGCTTTTGGTCACTTGAACACTTTACATGAGACATGCATGAGCACGGTCAATGTCAACATGCAATGAGGGTCTCATGTTGTTGAGATTATAGATGTTTCCAAAAGATGACTTCTCGAACCTATGACTTGCAAGGGTAAGAACAGGAGGCATCTATTGCAACCGGCTCTAGGCTCCCAAACTTGATTGTTGGTGTGAGGGCACATTATGAAAACCCTGTAGGGTGAAAATAGTGTTATTTGTAATCACACCATCCTCAAAGGTAATTTTTCCTTGGCGTGCTAAGTTCCTGATCTTTTCTTTTAGGACAAAACACCTTTCCAATGGATGACTCACCAAGCAATGTACTTGTAGCAGTTAGGGTTGCTCGTGTGCCTAGTCTGCTGTGGCCGCTTCATCACAGGTGGCTTAATGAGCTTGTGTTCTAACCAATGATTAAGAATTCCCAGGATGTCAAAGTCTTGGAAAGGACACTCTCCTTTAGTGCATGCTTTGTCTACAACTTTTGTTAAGTTGAAGGAGCATTTCTCTCCTTCTTCTTTCCCAAAATTTTGACGGGTGCAACATTTAATATAAAGACTTATTTGTTATCATCAACAGAAGGAAATTTGCCCCTATTCTTTATGTCCTCACAGTATTTTGACTTCATAAGCTCTTCAACAAGAAGTCGTAGCACTGCACTAGCCTTGATGCTTAGCTCCATGTCATATGCAAGTGTGGCTAGCGCCTCGATGGTACAGGGCTTCATCGCTTGCATGATGTAATGCAATCCCCAGCACATTCCTTTAATGTAGTTCATGACAGGTTTGTCTTTTAGCTGGTGAGCACCGGTATGCTCAATCATGCTTATTGTGTGTTTGGTATTATAGAGCCTATTGAGGAACTCTCATTTGAGTTGGTCCCAATTATCAATCGAGTTAGGCTCAAGGTTTGCATACCACTTGAATGCAATCCCCTTCAACGAGTGGATGAATTAGTTCACCAATAGATCCCCTTTCAATTCTTGCAGTTTAGTTTGTCTCAAAAAAATTGGCAATCATTATCTTGAATTTCCCTTTGTCAAATTATTGGAATTTTGATGGCTACTAGTTGGTGGGAATTTTCAACAAGTCTATTCATCGAGTGTATGGCTTGATGTACATCGCTAGCGATGAGGAGCTTGCCTGCACTTGGTCCTTGACTCTTCCTTGATGATTTCCTATAACTGATATGCAATGTAACTTTCAACAACAACATCTAAGGATTGTTGATGTTATTGCCTTTGCATTGGTAGTGGCAACAACAGAAGCTTGTCCTTGGATAGCAGTAACCTATGGGGTATCCACTAGCACTGACCTTGGGTAGTCTGCTCCTAAGTGGAGGTGCTGTATGGAATATGATCCCTTAATTTCCTTTCACATGCTAGAATATCAATCGAGGGGTTAACAATGTGATCCAATCATGGAGGATCACAAAATCATTGGGGTTTTTGGGCTTAATTTGATGTATCAAAGGAAGGTGTTTCTGGGTTGAGGGTTGGAGCAACATTTTCTCGTTAGAGGGCTAGTTGCAAAACCATCGAGCTTTCTTGAGTTAATCAAATGAGTTTGGCTAGTAGTCTTGAACGATGACTTGATCTCAATCAAGAAAGATTATAGACCCACTAAGACTTTTGAGCTTGATCTGATGGGATGATCGTGTTCTCAAACGAGGATTTGTGTAGCTTGATCTGAACTAATAAAGGTCGTGGATCCACCGAGGCATTTGAGCTTGATTTGATGGAACCATTGGGTTATCAAGTGAGGGTAGATAACATATAACCGCCTTGTTATCTCCATGCGAGATTTTTATGCTAACGTGGTAGGGAGCGATGGCACCACAACTGTATGGAGAACTAGGATGGACTTCTCCAACAATGGCATTAACAGAGTTCTTGGCGCTCTTAAGGTCAAGAATGATCATTATAATCACTTTACTAATGGGACAATTAATTATGTCGAGGTGTTATGTTATCTGTTAAGAATGGAGTATGTCGGAACATGTGTAGGTTTGAAGACGCTCCATAATACATTTCCTTTTACTCTACTTTTTTGAAAGAAGATGAGAAGGATTTGTTTTACTTTGTGTTAGCTCAATTAATATCAAGTTCTTACACAAGTGATGTAACAAAGGATAGAGTATTACTAATATACATGCTTAAGAAGCGATATTTAATTTATTGGGTTTACTGTTGCATAGTGAGATTTGTGATGCCTCACAATCCAAAGATCTTGCATGTTGTACGTTGATTGAATTCATTCATTCCTCTTAACTCGGTGCCTCTCAACCGTAGCATGTCATAAAACATCAAAATCATTAACAAAAATGTTAGAAAACATACACTTTGAAATCGGAAAGAAAACTTGCATTGTGGATGTTGATCATCGCATTTTTCTCTAAATGTCACACACATAGTTGATGCCTCATCTAAGGTAGTATGACACATATATTGCAAAGAGCTTTGTCTCCATTTATTACAATAGGTTAGTATGGTTACCTTGCATAGCTAAGAGAAACATCTCTAAGAACCATATGTATGCTTCAGTGCTTTCCTCCTCTAGCAATACAATCTCACCAATAACAATCTAGTGATGGTGGTTTACACCCACTACAACAAACAACAGCATGTTGTAAGCATTGACCTTCTATATAGATTCCATTGCAATGACACTGACAAAACAGGCATAGTCCAGCTGATTGTCTCAATCCGTCCAAAATAGTTGGGCTAGTCAATAGTCAACAACTTTGATCTTGTAGAAAAAGTTTGGGGTCTACATCCCTCTATCCCACAAGGAAAGCAATAGCAGTTTCGACATCACTGTCTCCTATTGCTTCCCTGCTTTCATTAGTGATGGAGTTATATATATCAGTGGTAGAGAAGCCAACATTTCCTAGTCCCCCTACTCTTTTCACAAAAAACAGCATAATGTCACATATTTGCATTTTTTATGAATACATCGTACAAATTTAAGACTTCATGTGTTCAGGAATATTGGAGTTACTCCACAAGAAGCAAGCTTCATCTGGGGTTAGTGATGGCCACAATTTAGGAACTGGCAATTCTAATTCCAAGGGGACATAGCACCAAAACTGGCCATGGTTTAGTTTCCGAACTGTCCAGTTCTGGTTCAAAACCAACTAATTCAGTCCCATTAAATTTATAATTAAATGAAATTAAATTTAAAAATAAATTAAATATATATTTTCAAAACATATTATTTGATGCAATTCTAATTCCAAGGGGACATAGCACCAAAACTGGCCATGGTTTAGTTTCCGAACTGTCCAGTTTTGGTTCAAAACCAACTAATTCAGTCCCATTAAATTTATAATTAAATGAAATTAAATTTAAAAATAAATTAAATATATATTTTCAAAACATATTATTTGATATGAAATTAAATTAAAAGTTAAATATACGAAATTAAGTTGCTTATGTATCATTTGTTGGAAAAATGACAAGTTAAATGTGTGTGAATGAGAAATTGTTTCTTATGAATTGGAAGAAAATAAATAAATCAAATCTAAACTTATGAAAGCTCATTCTTTAATTGAGCCCATATGAGCCTGTACAAGATAAGTAAGGATATTATTCTCACATGAAAGTGGAAATATTAATTATGAATCTTGCCTCTTCATATAATATTTTATTTCGTCTAATAAACTAAAATCTAGAGATTCTAGAAGGGATATTGTGGAAAAATCTCAGATTTTACTTTGTACGGTAACTTTCAAATAATGTTAGTGGAAAATACGAGTTAGTAATCGGAATTGATATTATGCCCAATAATATGATAACAAACATTTTTATAATTTAACTATTGGTAATCGACAGATTCCATTTTCCTCTATAAATTGAACCTTTTACTCATAGTTGTATAGATATGAAAAATATAGTTTTCAAAATCAAAAATGAAAACTCACCCCCTATTTTTTGTGCAAAGTTTTCAAATGGCATCTGCTACTTTTTAGTTCGCTTGAGTGCTTCAAGTTCAATGCTCCTTATAGCTCTGTTGCCATCATATCCTAGGAGACTGATGTCTACGTGTTCTCAACACGATCAAGAGGGGCAAATTAGTCTTATGAAAACTATAACTGCGACAAGCCTTGACATTCAATAAAGTTTATAATATAATATTTTGATTTAACTTAGTTATTTTGTTTTGTATTAATATACAAGTAACATGATTTTGTGTCGTGAAATTAAAATTTTTATTTCTCATTTATAATTGTGATCATCCAAGATTATTATTTCTAATATTTTGATAACATCCTCTTGAGGTTTAGACGAATCCAAGCCTACGCAATTCTATTACCTGTATTTGAAATAATTATTCTTCTCATTTCCTTTTAATCACTAACAATACCAGAAGTTGACGTTCTTGTCATTGCATTGGTCATGAAGTCATATAAATCTTCATCTTTTAGTTTCTTCTTCATCTTTTAGTTTCTTATTTTCTTGCTTTCTTTCTATTATTTTGCTCCAATCTTTTATGCAAACTTGAATTTCTAGTGATTTGGTACGTAAGTAGGCGATTCATGTAATGTTCCACCTCCTGCATTAAAAGCTTGTTCTCCTGTAAAATTTCAGATGGAACATGCAAGAATTTGTTTGACAATTTGTGTTAGAGTAGAAAATGTGTTCTGATGTCGCTTTCAAAATTCAAGTAATGGAATCTTTAAGTGTATTGTTATCACCAAACCCAAAAATAGTTAGACAAATATCAAGTTTGGAGGTGGAACTGAATACTCCTCTAGGCCTTTGCATTAAGAGGCGATCACCCATACTAATCCAAATTGGTTCCTACAAACCACCTGTGCTAGGTAAGTCAAGCGAACCTCACGGGCTCAAGAGGGTTGAAAGCCCCCACCAATGGAGAAGTGCCCCCCCTAGGGCTTGAACCTGGGAGCTCTAGGTGAACTCCCCAGTTCCCCACCAGTAGGGCTACTGGCCCGTTGGCTGGTTCACTCTGAACTTGACAGATGGTAGAAGGTGTAGAGACATTACTACAACTAATAGAAGATGATTGATAAATCATATTAAATTCCATGTGTATGTCTTTTATCGGGGACGAATCTGAAAACTTGGGTCGGGAGGCGAAATTGCATAGGACACTAACATAATGAATTCAGAGGAGGTGAAACTCCATAGGACAATAACATAATGAATTCAAGGGGGAAAGGGGATAGTTAAATGAAAATTAGATAAAATCAAGTGAATTATCTATAGTATATTAAGAATTTTCTCGACTTCAGAGAGACGATTGCCCCCGCGCCCCCCTAAATCCATCCCTGTCTTCTATTACTTTTCTAATAGTATAAATTATTAAATCAATAATAATTGTATGTTGATCTCCAAATAAATAAGAATAATAAATATCCAAATATTCATGCAAACCATCAATTTTACATCTAAGATAATATATATATATATATATATATATATGCTACAAGATTAACCAATGGAATTTCATGGAAATAATTTAACCATTTTATTTTCATTAATTTGATTGATTCTTTTAAAATAATATCATTTTCATGTTCTTTTTTTTGTTCGGTATCATTTTCATATTCTTGCAATATCCTTAGAATATTTATGCATTCAATTAATAATTGGATAATAAATTTAACTTAAAACATGTGTTGCATCATAAAAAACTTGTAAAACATTCAATAGACTTTTACAAACATCCCAATTTTGCAAATATAAATAAACTTGTAGCACATTATTGGCAATAAATATGGACAAAAAATCTTTATATTCATAAGAATCATGAGTAATTCATAAGTTGAATTAAAATGAGTTGGTACACCTTTTGGAAACCTTTTTAGTCTCCTACCATTTCCTTTACAAAATTTGACCAATAATTTCATTGTTTGGGATGTGTCCATAAATAACAAGCATTTTTAATAGGAGAAATAACAGCTTCGTTCTAAAATTATGAAACCATCTGGAACACATAAGTTTAAAATATGGCAAACACATGTAATATGAAAAAGTTTACCATTAATATTAGATTGACAAATACATTACAGTTCATTAATTGAGATAGTATTGACTGATGCATTATCAAAAGAGATTAAAAAAATTTTATTAACTACCCACGAAGAGGTAGTCGGGGTGGTAAGGTTTTGGGAGGTCCTCCAAGATCTCCTAAGTTCAAATCCCCATGGGTGCATTTCCTGGTGGGTGGGGGCTTTATAGCTCTCGAGCCTGTTAGGTTCGCCTCACTTACCCAGCACACGTGGTTTATGGGCTATTATATGTGCCCCGAAGAGAAGGTGTCTCAAACCCTGCTAGTCGAGCCTAGAAGGGGCCCAGATGCCTCAGTTATAAAAAAAAAAAATTATGAACTAAACTTTATTCTTCCAAAATATTTATAATAATTTTATAAATATTATCATCAGTACGACATTCATCAATAACTCGAAATGAAATATTATAAATTCAAGCCCTATTTGGTTGGGTGTAATGTTATGGAAAGTTCATATCTTAAACCCACTTTACAGTGTTTAGATGCAAAATGCAACCCAATTTCATTTTACTGAGCTTATCTAATTTTTTCGGGCCATCTTCAAACTCGGTAATCAAATTGCAGATATAGAGGCCTGCATTGTCATATTATTGAAGCAAAACTCACTTTGCCCCTTTGCCTTCAACCTTCGTCTACCATTCAAAAACTGAAATCCCAACTCCTTCAATTCTCGGTTTCCAAAAGCTAAGTAGAGGCAATTTGTCTTAGAGTCAAACGGTCATATGACCATTGAGCATAGCAACATCACTCTTTTTTTAATTATTGTATAATTTATATAATATCTAAAATACTATAAATACCCACAGATCCACTAATCTAACTCACCCCAATCTTCTACTCTCATCTATCAATTCTATCCTACTCTCTCAAGTCATTCTCCGATTTTCTAATCACGATTGATGAGCACAGCTCTTGATCGGAGTTTTCAACTGAAAGATCGATTCATACTCGGAGTCATTATCATTAACAACGCAATTTATTCTCCGAGTTTGCTTCGACAACTTCGAATTATTTGAAAGTGGTAAAAATCAAACATACCTTAATCAAATCAGTTATATAACATTGAATGTAAAAATGTAAGCAAAATATGATTAGTCCAATTGGTTAAGATTCTTGATTTTCAAGTATGAGACTTGGGTTCGAATCATTATTACCCTAAAAATTCAAAAAAAAAAAAGGAAAAACAAATCTAATCGATTCAGCCCGGCCCGGACAGTGACTAGCCTGCTTGTATGTGGTTCTGAGCTAGTTCATTTAGACTCGAATCTGGCTGGACCATTTGCTTCTCGGTCTGGTTCGGGCCCAGCCTGACTAATAACACTAATGGTGAGCAAAAGAGGTAGAGAGGCAAAGGACAGCAACGAGAGGAGGGATGAGGACATAAGACGCCGGCGAGAGGGGGTGGGGAGCCAGAGGACTATGACTAGATGAGGTGGGGTGGCGAAGGACGGCAATGGGAGGAGGTAGGCACAATGAGGAGTATGGGCTACGGGAAGAAAAAGAGGGGAAAGGGATGGACAGCTTTGTAATTTAAGAGTAAATTGATTAGTCCGTCCCCGAGAGATGCAGTGTACATCAGTTTGGTTATTTTCTAATTTTGTATATCTATATAGTTCTTCTGAACATCAATTTGGTCCGTTGAACATCAATTTGGTCCATTGAACATCAATTTGGTCCGGTGAACATCAATTTAGTCTAGTGAACATCAATTTGGTCCGCTGAACATCAATTTGGTTCGATGAATATCAATTTGGTCTACTGAACATCAATTTAGTCCGTTGAACATCAATTTGATCCACTGAACATCAATTTAGTCCGTTGAACATCAATTTCATCCTTATTGAACATCAATGTCATCCTTGCTGAGACGAATGTTAACGGTGTTGCTCCTTGAAACTTATCATTATCATATTAGTCCCTGATAGATTGAAGTTTGAAATTTCATTCTCTCACATAGCTAATATATCCTCTCTTGTCCTCCCTCCCTCTACTTTCCTCTCCTCTTTTGCTGCTATCATTTCCTTCAAAATCGTCTGCCTCAAATCGATTCTACTAAGGTCCTAGATGAAATTGTGCCCCTAGTCGAATCTCCAAGTGAAAGCCTGAAAATCCAGGCATTGAAGCCCTAAATCGTTGCAGGAAAGTCCCAATATTGTGCCACCCGTGTAGCAAAAATTAGACTCCAAAATCTTGTTTCTTAATTACATTAGGCTAACAGTTGTCTACAAAGTTCAACTTCGACTTCGACTTCAACCCAGGCTGCGTAAGATCAATAACAGCATAGTAACATTAAATTAACAGCCTTCAACTTCTATTTATCCAAAAAGATAGTAAAAGGCCATAGTTGTCTTTTGAAATTCCAAATGTAAATCAGTCTAAGACCAACAAAAATACATCTAACATCAACAAAATCAGACTGCAGGAGGTCCTTGAGGTCTTCCACCCATGAATGATGCAAATCTTTGAGAAGTTCCAACTGAGGCACCTTCTCTTGTCTCCTTTGTCACAGGGTGCCTGATGGTGGTCTGAATGCAGCTAGTCTTATTGGGGGAGGCCTGAATGCAATCCCACCAGGAGGGTTGAACATGGGCATTTGAAACCCCATAGGCACATTGGTGGTGATAGGCCTGTTTTGTTGGGTATCCTAACAATAAAAAATGAACCAGATTCAGTAAATGAATAGTGAAAATTGAAAATAAGTACAAAGACTTAAACTTAACATAAAGACCTCAGGTTGTGATGGTTGGGTTGACTGAGAGGGTAGAGGGGGCTGTTAGGATGGTTCATCTCTTCCGCATCATGAGCTGCAGAAGAAGATGTGTCAGCTGCTCCTTTCTTCTGTTCAGGAGCTGTTGGTGCACTTTTACAACTTCTCTTATTGTGACCCAACTCTCCACATTCCGAGCACTTTGGGGGAGCAAGCTGCCTCTTTAGTTTACTGGGACCAGAGCTTTCTTCTGGTGCCATTTTCCTTTGCTTCTTGGGTCTACCTGGCATCCTCCTTGCAACTGGTGGAACAATACTGTCATAAGGAGTTCTCTCCCAAAATATCTCTCCAGGAATTGGGTTGATGAAACTAGCATAGGCAAAGGCTGCTACATCTATCCTAAGCCAATGAACCATAACATCCTCAGGCCTCTGGTTGTTGTAGCCTAAGGCAGCAATTGCATGCTGGCAAGGAATCCCAGTGAGGTCCCAAAGTCTACAGGAACATGTCTTCTTTGACAGATCTACCACACATTTAAAATGTGGGGGACAAGTTACCTCAAAAGTTGAATTCTCAGGATCTCCAGCCCAATATGGGGTCCAATACACAGATTTGTTTCTCATTGTCTCCAATTGGGCTTGCACTCGAGGGCCAAGTACTCTTGGATGCTTAGCCAGTAAAGTCTTGCAACGCACCATTTTCTCTGTTATATGCATCCTAATTCCTTCAACCATTGTTATGATAGGCTTACCCCTCACATTCAAAATAGCACCATTAAATTGCTCACACATATTGGAGGTGACAGATTGGTTCTTACATGTGGGAGGGAATGTAGATCTAGTCCACCTTTCAGGAGGTATCCTACCTAGCCATTCCCATGCTTCTTATTTAAGTCTTTTCACCACCTACATTGCTTGCTCAAAGTGCTGGGGAGTTGTAGCCTTTGCACAGTCCCAAAATGCCTTCTTAAATTCAAGTGACCTCCACTTCTTACTGAAATTAGCCCATATGTGCCTGCAGCAGTACCTATGGGGTGTTGATGGGCAAACATCATGTAGAGCAGCATCCAAACCCTGTATTTGTGAAGATGGAGGGTGAAAGTGAGACCAATAAAGACCAAAGAGTTGTCAGAATAATATCTATTAAGAATCACTTAATGCATTAAACCAAATTAAAAAGGACACATATGATGTACAAAATAACGTCAAGGATTATTTAATGTATTATTGATAGTCTGTGGAGGACTTAATTGATGTTCATAAATAGACAGGGATTACTTAATACAAGTACTAAGAAATTCTTGTCCCTTTTGCATGTCTGAAATGAAAGTGAAATTGCCCTCCACTGGGTTACCCAAGTCATCAATTAGATTCCTTATGAACCAAGTCCAACTATCTCTATTTTCCACCTCAACTATGGCATAAGCAATCACAAGGAATGAGTTGTTTCCATCTTGGCTAACAGCTGATGAGAGCTGACCCCCATAGTAGCCTTTTAGAAAACAACCATCTAAACCAATAAATGGCCTACAGCCTGCCCTGAAACCTCTCTTGCATGCCTCAAGACAAATATAAAACCTTTCAAAATGATGAGACTTGGGAGAGACTTGAAGGAAGATGCTGGAACCGAGATTTGCCTTAAGCAGCTCATGGGCATAGTCCCACAGCCTAGAATATTGATCTTTCTCCTCACCTTCACACATTTTGTGGGCCATTTGCAGTGCTCTATACACCATCGCATCATTGAGCTTCAATCTATGTTGTTGCATTATCAAATCATATGCTTGCTAACCTGAGATGTTAGGCTGGGTTCTGACTATTGGGACTAACTTGGTTGCCACCCATTCACGAGTTGCTAACTTGTTTGTAATCTTCATACAGGAAGAATGATCAACCACATAGCTTTTAACTTGAAAACATTTTCTAACCTTGTTTTCTGAGCAAAAAACTCATCCAAGGGCACCCATCAGCTTTTTCAGAACACTCTGCCCTAACCCTCTCCTTATCATTTTTCACAAAATCAACTTCTCTTCCCTATTGAATGTTCAAGTCCCTAACTGTAGTCTTGAAGAGCTCAAGGTTCTCGAACTCCATACCTAATGTAATGGCAATTCTGTTGTCCTCAGTTGGGTTGAATATTGGGAGTTCAACCTCAGTCCATTCACCATCTTCCTGAACTAATCTCAACTCCTCAGATTGATAGTCATCAGACAATTGGTTCTCTTCTTGTTGAGCTCTCTCCCCTGCAGTTGGTGTTGTTTGAGCTGGTTGACTTGCTGCTGATGTTGATAGCTGTCGAACTCCTTCATCCATCCTAGAAGATTCAACAAATGAACTCTTAAACCTCCCTTTTTTTTGTAGCTTGGGAAGTCAGTTATGGGCTTGCTCTGCTCCATTGAACTTCTCTTAGTCTCTGTTGCCTTCTTCTTTGCTTCGCTTGTTGCCTTCTTCTTTGCTTCGCTTCTTTGCCTTGGTGTACTAGTCTTTCTCCTGGAGACACTCGTTTGTCTTGTCCTTACTCCACCACTAGAATGTCCTTCATCAAACTCTTCGAGCCCAGGTTCTGTGTAGGCTTGAAATTCAGCAGAATCATCCACATCTTCCATAAACTCTGGTCCCATTTTGTAAGTACTATCTTCAGCAATGTCGTCGTCGTCGTCGTCGTCGTCATCATCATCTCCTCCTCCTCCTCCTCCTCCTCCCTCTCCTTCTCCCTCTCCCTCTCCACACTCCATTCCATGTTCAACCTGCTCTTCCTCTCTTTGTTCTTCCTCTGCTTCTTCTTCCTCTCTTTGCTTTTGCCTCTCAAACTCCACAATCTCAGCTGGTGTGAGTTCAACAGGTCCATCGATTTTTAAATGCTCGAAATATAAGTGCACCTCAGATTGATTTTGTAGGCTATCAATCAAATATCTAACATGTTTATCTTCACTCAGTGGCTCTAAACCCATCTCAAAGTTAGTAAAACTTGGATCTCTGTAATAGCAAGCCGTTGGCTTACTCTTGTAAAGATGGCTAACCAACTCCTCAATACCGACGATAGTGAATGTGTCCAAGTCGATATTTTTCTTCACCTCCACCTCCCCACCATCATACCTTAGGTCTGGGTCCCTTATGAAGTTCCCACCGTGATGAATGAATACATCGATGGTCTTCCAAACAGAGGCACTACAAGTCACAGACAGAGTAAACAACACCAGTCAAACCCTAAAAACAATGAATCCAAAATCTGAATTGCTTAAGCAAACCCAAATCAGTGTACAAAGTAAATACCATGTTCAACTGATGAAAACGTTGAAAAAGGCAAGATCTTTGCAATGGCTATAAGATCAACTCACCTTGGCTTGCAAACAAACGGAGCTTCAGGATCTTTGCCTTTGTCCATTTACATATAAAAGTTGAACAGCTAACAAGTTTCAGATGCTCTATATGTGGATTGAACACTCACTGACAAGGATGAGCGCAGTTGATGAGAGGTTTGAGAAGACGAAGCAGTTTCCCGCCCTCCACAGTGCAGCAAAATGAGAATGAGAAGAATAGGGAGAGTTATTGAGCAATATTTCACTAAAAAGGATTAAATAATTTCAAAGAAATAATTTCAAGGACGGAGGACTAAAATGGGTAAATGTATAAAGTACAAACGGAAGGATGTTTTTGATGCTCACCTATTTTTCTGTCTAAAACAAACGGCTTTGAGGATGGAAGGACCAGTATGATGTTCAAAATGGAGCTATATATATGATGTTCAAAATGATTAAGGACTCAATCAATGTTCGGAAGGACAAAAGTGATGCTCGGAAGGACGAAAGTGATGTTCGGAGGGACGAAACTGATGTTCGGAGGGACGAAACTGATGTTCGGAAGGATGAAATTGATGTTCGGAATGACGAATTTGATGTTCAAAAGGACAAATTTGATGTTCAGCGAACCAAATTGATGTTCAGAAGGACTAAATTGATGTTCAGAAGGACTATATAGATGTACAAAATTAGAAAAGGACCAAATTAATGTACATCGCATCTCTCAGGGACGAACTAATCAATTTACTCGTAATTTAAAGATTATGATATTATTATTTTAATTTATTTTCCGTTAGTTTATAATATTTACTAAATATAACAATTTCATATTATGAATTATTTTCCATGTAAAATACCAAATTTCCCTTTAATATTTACCAAACACGAGTAACATATAGTACTTAATTTATTATTTTAAAATATTTAGAACTTACTTATAAGAAGTTACAAACATGTAGGAATTCTGGTATATTTTCTCTCGCTTCTTTTTCCATACCAGAATTACTGAAGTGGTGCATCAGCATAACACTTATTAATTAAGGAATATATTAAAATAAAAAAAATAAAAGAGAGGGAGAGAGGTGAGGGGGCTAGGACGAGAGCAGCTTGCTATTCCCACCATTAGATTATATTTAATATATATCACATGTTCATTATGATTGTACAAAAACTAATTGTAAGTAATTTAAGTTCCATATATGGGGTAAATGTGGCACCAATTTTTTCATTTAAATAAATTTGAATTGGTTCTTACACATTCAAGATGAATATGTATCGTGCATCTAATATTTATTCCTCCCACCACCTACCCTATCGAGGTTAAAGAATTCCTCATCATTGATTGCCTGCATTTTCTTACAATAACGAGAAGTTTATTCTCACCAAACTTATGAACACACTTTCAAGCCCATGGATCCAGGTTAATCCATGTGCAAAATACATAAGTGGGAGGCATAGCCAATGGCTACACGCTCAATGGAGATTCGAACCTCCGACATCATGGATTTCCTCGCACGCCGTATGCATGTCCTATCCACTTAAATTAACTCTTGGGATTGGTTGCTTGCATATTAATATTAATTTTTATTAAAATATAGTAAGACACGGGTTTTGTTTCCATAAAATGAAAATTTTAAAATAGGTTTAATTTACCCATATGTGATGTTTAAATGAAGTAGATTTGTTGTATCTGGAAAATGGACTCTCTCAAATAACCAGGTCTAGATGGAATGCCACCACATTTCTATAAAAAAATATTGGAATACAATAAGTGAAGATTTCGTAAAAGCAATAAAAACTTTCTTTGAAATAGGTCACTTGTTAAAAGAATGGAACACAACCCTTATTACACTAATTCCCAAGAAGAAAAATGCTAATTCATATGCTGACTTCCGCCCAGTAAGTCTAACAAATACTTCATACAAAATCATATCCAAAATAATTGCCAATAAATTAAAATATCACTTGAACAAAAGTATCTCCCCCAATCAAACGGCATTTGTTGAAGGAAGATGGATCAATAAAAATAATTTACTTGCACGAGAAATCATCCACACTATGAACAAATCAAATTCAAGAAGAGGATGGATAGGAATATATATAGATTTTTCCAAGGCTTTTGACTGAGTGGAGTGGAATTTCATTAAAATTATACTCCAAAATTTAGGATTTCATCATAAATTTATTGATTGGATATGGTAATGTATTTCCACTCCAGCGTTCTCTATCTTATTAAATGGTTTTGTGGGATTTTTCCGAGCTATCAGGGACTTCGACAAGGTGATCCCCTATCTCCCTATCTATTTATACTTACAACAGAAATACTCTCTAGAATGCTACATCTAGCAGAATAGAATAAATTAATCAAAGGTATCAAATTATCAAGAAATAACTCTCCTCCTACACATCTAATGTTTGCAGACAATCTTATGATACTTATAAAATCAAGTGAAACATATGCACGAAATTGTAAGCAAATATTAGATATTTATTGTGAATGGAGCGAACAGCTAATAAATAAAAAAATCTAGACTTTTTTTTCAAGAAGAGTTAGAGGAAATGTAAAACGAGTGAAAAAGGAAATATTCGAAATGAATAAAATTTCTGACGATAATAAATATCTTGGTAATTCTCTCTTCATGAAAAAGAAAAGATCTAACTCACTTAATTGAAAAAGTACAATCAAAATTAGTTATTTGGAAAAGCAAAACTTTTTCACGGTCAAGTAGGACAACATTAATAAAATCAGTTCTAAACTCTGTAGCTATATACCATATGGCAACATTCAAAATTCCTATACAAACTTGCCACAAGATTGATAAAATTATTAGAGACTTGTGGTGGGGTAAAGTAAATCATAATGGTAAATATTACACACCAATGGGATGGGATAACATATGTCAACCAAAGACTTATAGGGGTTTGCGAGTTAAAAGCAATTCAAAGTTCAACAATGCTATGTTATCAAAATATCTATGGTTCATAAGCACAGATCCAGATAATTTAACCTCAAAAATTTTTATACAAAAATATGGTTACGCCCTCTTATGTGAAGAACAAACAAGAATAGATAAATCCAAGGTTTGGAAAGATTTGATTGGTTGTAAGAAAATACTAATTGACAATAGTTGTAAAATTTTAGGAAATGGTGAAAATATTGATGTATGGAAAGATTCTTGGGTAATAGAAAATGTTAATCTTTATGTCCTTTATTCTTTAAATCTAAAAGTTAAAGATTTATTCTACTTTAATGAAAAAAGAAGGGATTTACATTTTTTGAATTTGATCTCTGAGCTTGAAACTATCCAAAATATCCAAAAATTGCATATACTAGAGACAACACAAATAGATAAATATAATGTGGACTAAAAATAAAATGGTGCTCATTCTGTTAAAAGTTTTTATTTGGAAGAACAAAACCATAGATTTCAATAAGGGAATGAGATTTTTTGGAAGAAGTTGTGGGGACTTAAGATCCATGATAGAGTAAAACTCCATCTTTGGAGGATATCAACCGGTAACCTCCCTTGGGTAATTAATGAGGATGCATCATCTCCTCCATACCACTCGGGATATGATAATACTGCTCATCTCTTTAACCATCGTGTTTTTATTAGAATAGCTTGAAGAAACTTTGGTATATGGAATATCCTTTGAATAAAACCACGATTTTAATAAGGCTATTGTGGACTTTATTTTGAATCCACCTAAAAACAGCATAGACAAATGGATAATGACAATTTTGCTCTCTATGGTTCAATCCTTTATTATAACTTGTGGAAGGAGAGAACAAAAATAATTTACTCTCATCATAATGCTGACCTTGAAACTTATATAAAAAATGCTGACCTTGAAAAAATTATTAAACTCTGTTAGGAATTCCTATAGGGAATATGCTCATTCCCCGGCTACTACGAAGACCTAATCAATGAAGAAACGGTGGTCCGAAGTCGATTCTATCTCTCCAGCAAATATGTCGGGCTTTTGTTCAGCTGCTGACCAATGTTAAATTTACACAGAAGTTGCTTTTTTCTCTGCCAATGGTGACGGTTGGTTAGCAAATGTAGCATTTGTGGGAGACCTATGTGTGAAATCATGGGTGCAAAAGACATCTATACTAACATCTGCTCATGCTGAGTTATTAGCTTTTTTTTTTTTTTTTTGCTGTAAATATAGCTTCCATGAAGGTTGGTCTAACATAATGGTTTTGTATGGTGCCCAGGTGATGGTCAATGCTATAATTCATCCAAAATGAACTCTACAGAAATGCAAGAACATGACTCCTGATCTTTTCACTAAACTTAAAAATCTTAATAAATGGGAATTTAAATTGATCAAAAGGAATAATAACTCCTTAGCACATAATTTGTGTACAATTGGAAGTATTTGTAATATTTCTAGCACAATATTGTATGACGGGATTTATTCAGACTGTCCTCCGATTTAGACATTTTCGACTTTATCGATATAGAAAAAAAGAGTATATTTTTTTCGCTACATATAAAAAATAATGTAGAACTGTTTTTTTTTTTTTGAATGTCTTGATTAGGAAAATAATAATAATAATAATAATAATAACGTCATGAGTCATAGGGTTGAGTATGTATGCTTCTTTGGCACGCTTCCCTGACATCACTGGCAGAACTTGTGGGCATGCAACTGGCGTATAATAATTTGATGTGATTCATGTCTAGCTGATTAGACAAACCCCCACGATAGTCTGCAAATCTTTCAAGTTTTACTGTTATACCCTTGCACGAATGGGGTGAAATATGTTAACCGGAATGCGTTAAAACTTCTTAGCGGATCTGATTATACTTTTTTGTGCGGTAATAAGTTCTGTGCAGCGAATTATAATGTTTGGTTTTAAATTTATAACATAAAATTGTATAAATTAAAACTTTATTGTATAGTTAATAAAATTGTTAGGCCTGAGCTACATGAAATTTTCATCATTACCAAATTTTACAATAAATCTAACACACTTATCAAATAAAACTAGTGTAAAATTCGCATTTCGCAGCATGGCATAGATTATTTAGAATACAAATATTTATTATTTATTAAAATAAAATGATTATCAAAAGAATATATAATAACGTAAAGAGTAGAGGTACTTTTAGCATAAATGTGCGTTACGTCGTGATATAAAAATTGTAACACTAGCTAAAGCGAGGTCAAATTTTGTTATATATTGAAGGCAAAAAATTACACAAAATAAAAATGGGAGTAAAAATAAAGAAAATAAAAAACAGATAAAAAGGAAGGAAGATGTAATAGAGAATTATGTGGGTTCCACTGTGCACAGGAAAATTTTTAAAAAATGAAAAAAAATTCATAGGAAGTAAAAGCGAAGGACTAAAGGATTGCATGGGCCCACTGCATAAAAAAATTTAAAAATGAACAAAATTCACGGAAAGATATCACGTGGAGAGTGGTAACAGGTTATAACACAATTTTAGTATATTAAGAATGTAGATAAGATCATACTTTAATTTATTATTCATGAAAAATTTATTATATGTATAATATTTATAATAGTATTTATATTACTCATAAGTTAACAATAGTTGAAGGAAAAGCTCCTTACATGTAATCTCCTAGAGGGACAAAAATAATGTCATCTCCTCAATAATTAGGGTAAAATTTCTACCAGTATTATAAAAGATTGAGATTATATTTATATTATCTCGAGATTTTAAATATGCGAGTTTCACACTTGAATCTAACAATGTGTGAGATTATACGATAACTTACTATGATATCAAATAAAATTTCTATCAAATATATTATAGGTTAGACAATTATGCATATAAAAATCTAAACTCCCATGTGGTGGTTGTACAGAAATTTTCTGATATTTAAGAATTCTTTTATTATTTATCCGATATTGATCTTGGTAACAAAACTTCAAAAAATGCTTCAATATCAAACTCCAATGCCTATGCGGTAATTGGTTCCCTTGGAGCCCACGGGGCACAGCCCCACTGGCGGGAGCCTGCACTACAAGAAAACTGTTATTTTCCGACGAACGGATCTGTCGGAAATCTGTTGGGAATCCGTCGGTAAATGACTTTCCCGACGGATTTACCGATGGTTTGTCAACGGATACGCGCTGTCGCGTTTTTCCTTGTCGGGAATTTAATTTTGATGGATCCCCGATAGATAATTCGACGGTAATCCGTCGAAAAATTAAGAATTGCCGACAGCATATTTGTAGGGAATTACCGACGGCTTGCCCGCTCGCGATGGATTGCCGACGGATTATCCGTCGGGAAATTCCGAGCATTATTGCTTTTTATAAATATTGATATATTTTATTTTGTAATTATTTGTATGTTCAATTTATCAATCATATAAATTAATAAAATATCATTAATATAAAATATTGAACCAATCAAGAAATTAAATTTTATTAATTAGAAATATATATTTATCCAAAAAAGAAAAATACAAATAAAATTTCGGGGTGGTCATCGGCGACAAGGATTGGGCTCGAGATGCCGGCAGTGGCGGTCGGTGGCTTGGGTGGCCTCGGTAGGTTTGCTCCAGGCTCGAGGTAGCACTTGGCCTAGGCTTGAGGTGATGGTCGATGGTTCGACGGGGTTGGCCGTGGCTCGGTAGGGCTCTTTCCAGGCCGGGGCTGGGATTTGTTGGAGGCCGGGGTTGGGACTTGCTGGAGGCTAGGGCTGGGGCTCGGCAGAGCTTGGGGCCGGGGGACCGGGGCTCGGCTAGCTTGTGGCACACTTGCTTGGTTGATGGGCTTGGGTGTCGAGGGGTCAGGGCTCGAGGCTCAGGCATCGGGGCTCGGACTTTGTGGGTCGCGGCTTGGACTCGATTGGTCGTGGCGCGGACACCTCGGGAGAGAAATCACTGAAGGAAATGGGAGAGGAGAAGCCGGGCTCGGGATATATATATAAGCAATTTTCCGACGGATTTACCGATAGAAAATCGATTGGAAAATTGGCACCGTCGATGAAGAGCGGGAAAAATCCCGACAATGAAATTCAAATATCGATGGAATATCTGTCGGTAAATCCATCGGAAAATGTCGTCTCCATGATTTACCGACGGATTCGGTCGTTAGTACATCCGTCGGTAAACCTCCCGCTCCATTCCCGCCATAACATACCAACGGATTTGCCTACGGAATACAATTCATCAATAATTGCCTACAGATTTACCGACGGAATAATCCGTCGGTAAAGCTCATGCGCTATTCCCGCCGTGCTATCCTGACGGATTTACAGATAGATTATCCGTCGGAAAATCTATCGGTAAATCTTGTTGACAGTCCCTACAGATTGCGTTCCATCGGTAATATCCGTAGGTATTTTCGATGGATTTTGTCTAACGGTTTATCCATCAGTATTCAACAGTTTTCTTGTAGTGTTGGGACCTCTTCCAAGAGGTCCTGTGTTCAATCCTCAGGAGGAGTGTTCCTCCATGGGTGGGGGCTTTGAACGCTCTTGAGTCCGTCAAGTTTGCCTGGTTTACCCGGTACACATGGTTTGCGGGCTATTGCGTGTACCTCGAGGAGGAGGCGTCACAACCATCGCTAGTCGGACTCGGAAGGCGCTCGAATACCTTGATTATAAAAAAAATTGGTTCCCTTGGAAAAGACTTGATAGACAATAATAAATAGGAAACATAAGACACAAAATAAAATTTAAGTTTCTGGTAGGAATGATTTTGTTTGATAGGAAGAAATTGAAGGAACGAATAATATCTGTAATAATTTTTTGATGTTAAATTTATAATTTTTTTACTTTGGATTTGATTTTGTAACTTATCAAAGACAAACGGAATTTTTTTTTTTTTTTGTATCATTGAAGGTGGAATTCCGGTGATGTAAAGACGGGGCAGTCGCAGACTACATTCAGAATACCTTTTCCTTGTGGGAAGAAAGAATATCATTCCGGATCTATTCTAGGTAGCATCCGAAATATTTATTTTGTATGGTTAGTCAAACGTGGGGAGAGAATTTTATTTAAAGCACACCCAGGAATGGAATTCCCATTTCCCAACCAAACACCATTCCGGTATCCTTTTTACATCAATAGTTTCCAATGTTGTAGCAATCAACTAGTATTTTTGCAAGCACATTATATATTACGTCATATAATTAGGTAAAAAATTATTCAATACTTCACAATCACCTTTATCCGTGTGCTTTCATGACCAATGAGATGTTTTCGGGGGAATTATTGTTGTACATGTTGCGCCTTGAAAATACTATAAATAAAAGATGCATTCTCATGTTGTGGACCCACCTTGGTCGTCGGAGATGGAGTTTTCTTGTACGTTAAAATCTCTGTCAATGGAATGGCATGTGCGGGGGTGGAGAAACAGGACGAGAAAATTGCGGAAACTTCGAATAAAAGTTTGGTCATTGATTTGAAATTTCCTTGGCAGGGTAAGGACTAGCTTTTGTTCAGGATTCAGATCTGTCTGCTCCTGTTCCCATCAACTGTTGCTTGATATGATGGAAGAACAGAGTAAACATTCTGTGCATAATATATAATAATTTTATCGTGTAAATTTTTTTAATCTTTATACATATAAAATTTTTATAATTTTAAAATTTAACTTTACTAAAAGTATTAAAATTTAAATAATATTTTATATGAAGAACTCGTTATATATACGTTAAATATTTACTCCTAGAGTACCTCACCTTACCTTTTTACCTTATTTTACGGGAAAAAAAATCTGTCGCTTTTAACTAACGCTTTAGGCTTTGGACTGGGCATTCGAGTAATTGGTACTTAATTAACTATAGAAACGGAACAATTTTGTTAATTGTATTATTATTTTATGTAATTAATATGATAAAGGCCATCTTATAGACCCGGTTAGTTCAAATGAATAGAACGCGTGTATGTCTAAATTAGAGATTCAATACACTCACTGAGTGCGAAACTCTTGGTGAGATCACCTATAAAGTACTTTACACATGAGCTGACTTGAATCCATGGATTTTTGAGAAGTCCATGGACCCGGAGAAATAAACTCCTCGTTATAAAAAAATATCTTTGAACTTTCAACAACGAACGCAACAATCTTCAAGTGTGCAGACCCGCTGATAAGCCGATAATATGCAGTAAATCATGTCAAGGTTCAACTCTCTGCAGGGGCCGGTATCTAGAGTTTAATGTCAGGCCCTAAGCCGTATAATATACCGTCTGACAGATTAGTCAATTGCTGCAGCACGAAACACCATCGATATAAAAAGAATGGAACAAAACAACGCTGTTGGCTTTTAGGAACGGTTGGTACAAATTGGCAAATTTTATAAAACCTGATCATATTGATCCATGTCACCCTCAGTTTAAGGGGATGTAATCTCAATAACAAAAAATTACAATTTTAGCTAAAGGAGTTGTAACAGTTGAAATTACAACAGACGGTACCGAAGTCTTAAGATTTTGGAGTGTCTTCCTGGTCAACTATTGTTATATTATAGGAGGAGTAAATATTACAATTGAAATTTTAATTATAGTTGAAATTTCTTAAATTACAAGTTAAATTGTAGTATTGTTATTTTTGTAGAACATTAGATTGTTCGAAAATATAAAACTGATTTTAAAATTCAGCAAATAAATATTAAATAATTATAAAAATAGTTATAATTCAAAAATTTCACGTATACAAAGATTACGCTTATCAATCTCTATATTTTAAGTTTTATATAATCTCACTTTGTAATAAAATCTTAAAATATTTATAATACAAAATCTGGATGTCAAATGAAAACTCTCCTTCTTTACATCAAGACAAGAGCAGCGCGGGACAGAATACGGAAGCAAATACTAAAAAAAGTTGGCGCAAGTGAAAGGAACTTGTGTCGCTTAAACAGAGGTGTCCGGTTCAACCCCCTATGAATGCAGTAGACCTTCTTGGGAGGGGTCCCCCGGAAACCGCCTGACAGTACTCCGAATCCGGATTAGTCGGCTAGCGTTCGGGTACCAGACACCATGTGGGCAACCAAAAAAAAAAGAATACGAAATTTTAAATTTAGATCCTATTCTATTAAATTTAGGAATTTTAAACACTATCTAGAACCTAAAAATATACCACAATTTCTAAGTATCATGTCCGAACTTGTTCATTATTCTCTCTTACCTCTATTGCTACAGAGTTATTTCAGAATCTTTCTTAAGTTTAATTGCTACTAGAAAATTGAGTTTATAAGAATTTCTTTTTTTATTAATTTAATTAAGACATTTTATCAAGCCTTTTTTTTTATCATTGATTTTATCAAACTTGTTTATTTCAAGCAACTTTAACTGCACTTTGAATATGTTTCATGAATTTTCATTATTAATTTAGAAATTATTGTGTTATTTTGCATATCATAAACTAATTAAATGTGTAAAATTAATATGTTAAATAAAAATTCGTTAAGTTAGGACTAGAAAAATATATTTGAGCAGAGAATTTGAGTTAGTATAATAAACTTATTAATAATTATAATTAATTCTTTGAACCATTTGTCTATATAATCCGTTCCACTGTCAATTTCGAATACCGCACATCTCAAAAAATCAAACACAGAGACAATTCCTTAATTTTTTGCCAGAAAGTTATCTGAATTTTATTAAAATCTATAACAACCTATCTTATTAGATAACATTTTTCCGAATCTACTGTACCTGTGCAAATCCTAAACGGCAAGATTGCCGAGGACCATTCTACTTCTAGACCATAGCGTGACATGGGCAGAATACCATCCTGCACGGTCTAAATTCTGTATTCTAGTAAGGGCAATGTGGTAATTACACTTAATGTCTTGTCCATCAAGGGGCGAAGTGAAAACAAAACAAGCAAAGACCATCAGCGTCATTCACTCTTCCCCTCATAATACAATAATTTTTGTCGTTATATTTCATGTATTACCGCTACTCATGTGAATAAATATATTGTGTGTAATATATAACAAATTTATTATACAAAACTCACTTACAATTAGACACTTGTAAATTTATATAATTTTTTAAATTTAATTCTAAGCATGTCAAAATTTGAATTATAATTTACATAATAAATTTAAAATATATTAAAACTCGAATACTTACTTGCCCATATGACTTCCCTTTCCTCTTGGGTCTCCATCCATCACTTCACTGTCTCTTCCCCAAAAATATCAAAAAAGAATAAATAAATGACAGAAACCCTAGCTGCTGATAGTTATCAGTCTCTTCCATGTCTGTCCATCACCATGAGTGTCTGTGATCTCGGTGTTTTTTAGGGTTGGCTAAGGTAAGCAAACCTGAATGTTCATCGCTTTGCTTCCACCTTTTAAGGAAAAAATCTCATCTGCTCCCAAACAATCCCAACTCCGTCCTCTCTCGAAACATATTATTCACACAATCAATCAACAGAAGCTTTCTAAGGTTAATAATAACACTCAAATGACCAAGAGGGGTTGGGCCGAGTGGTAAGCAGCTCGGTGCCGCTTAAGGAGGTCTCAGGTTCGAGACCTCACGTACGCAGACACCCCTCTTGGGAGCCTCACCCGCCATTGCCAGGCGTGCGACCCGGGGCGACCAACGGATTAGTCAAGTATGGTTGGCTGAAAGATGCCATCTCACCGCTGGTGGGGCCTGCTTGGATACCGTGGCTGGCGACCAAAAAAAAAAATAATAACACTCAAATGTATCAGATGGCATAGAGAGAGAGAGAGAGCGCAACAAAGCTATCAGACGAATAATCAATTTCAACTTCTTTCTCTATCCTCTCTTTCACTTTTTCCAGTCGGCTGCTCTGTTTCTCGAACCCTAGACCCTCTGAGAAAAGCAAGATCAAGTTAAATTTTGTGCAGTTACTAACTTTCTTGAACTAATTAAACTCCACTACCCTCTGTCTGTAAGAACCATGATGAACTCTCCACCACTCGGCTTCTCGGCATCCGACGCTGCATCATCGCCATCAACCCCGCCAAACCCCGGGAACGCACAATCTTCGAGCTCGAGCAGGTACGAGAACCAGAAGAGGAGGGATTGGAACACGTTCGGGCAGTACCTGAGGAATCACAGGCCGCCACTGATGCTGTCGAGGTGCAGCGGGGCCCATGTGCTGGAGTTCCTCCGGTACCTCGACCAGTTCGGGAAGACGAAGGTCCACAGCAACATCTGCCCCTTCTTCGGCCACCCAGTTCCGCCGGCGCCGTGCCCATGCCCTCTCCGGCAGGCTTGGGGCAGCCTCGATGCCCTTGTTGGCCGTCTCCGTGCCGCCTTCGAGGAGAATGGTGGCAAGCCTGAGAACAACCCATTTGGCGCCCGTGCCGTGAGGCTCTATCTGAGGGAGGTTCGGGACTCCCAGGCCAAGGCCAGGGGGATAAGCTATGAGAAGAAGAAGCGGAAGCGGCCGCCGCCACCACCTCCTCCTCTGCTGCCGGAGCCACAATTCCCGCCTGAAATGGCGGAAGACCGATTACTGGGGCCGCGGTGAGTGAGCTAGATGGATATCTAGGGTTTTAAACCTAGCCTGATAGTCATAATTCCACTAATTATATTTAAAATACTGAATTACATAAAATTTCTGTAGAATTCCATCGTGTAGCTGCTGGAAAAACTTATCTGGGTTTAGTCAAGTATTGCTGTGTCCTGCACTCGATCGCATTGACAAGATCCCGCATATCATGCAACAGTAAATCCTAATAGTTTTACGATCCACTTCATATATCTATGAGAAAATCACACAGTCAGTTGCCTCATGAAACATTTGCCTAATTTAACTGATCCGGTTTAGTCGGAGATTTGCTGTGTGGGCAGTTGGCGATCATGAAATCTGTAGTCTTTGATCGATGATTCTCTGCAGATGATGAAATGCTTATGGAGATTGTTATTGCATGAGACGTTATTGAAATTTCAACTTTATCATCAGCTAAATATCAGCGATTTAGAAAAAAGGGGGCTTACTGCACTTGTTATTTTTCTTGCTATATGACCTGGAAGTCATGAGTTTAATATCACCCTAGGATTTACTGTACCCCTCCGGTATACTGGTTTTAACTCTCACTATTCGTACGCAATATTCCAAACATCATATGCCTTTCATAATTTGTTCATTATAGGCGCCTTTGAGTTGGTACATAAATACCTTACGACACAAAATACATCTGTCATTTTTTTTTACCTTAACAAATTCTTCCACGTGCTCTTTTTATATACATACACACACACAAAGACAACACATAAATTTAGAAGATAAAGGAGGAAGTGGAGATATAAGGAATATGGGAAGTCCCATTAGCGAAATTAATCACAACCATAACGTGGGAGCAGTACAAATTATACAAATGTCTCTTTTTTAGGGAGTTTTGTGTACAATGGTATCATTACGGGATAGTGCATGCGTTATAACAATCACCAATAAAATTAAGTTAATATTTTAGAGATTTTTTTTTATAAAATCTAAAAAAATAATTATAAAAATTTATTAATTTATATTATTATATAAATATTATCACATGATAACACTATATATACAAAATATTTTCTCCTTTCTCTCCCCCTTGCTTCCTTTTCCTTCGTCGGCCAAATGGAAACGTTAATTATACTTTAACGTTTGGAGGCTGACTACTAATTAAAAGTTTGAACCGTGTCAGCAAAAACAGGTATAGATGTAAATATTATGCGTTATGCTTTCTCCTGATAACCTTTTCCCAGAGCAAAACAGATCTAAAAACAGAGAATATGGTACATAAATGAAAATAATAAATCATATATTGATGATAATAGAACATAAATATAACTCAGAAACTCTCAAATTCTGTCATTGGAGTTGATCACTATAAGGAATCCCTATCCCTCCCAGTGTTATTTTTTAAGAGTTCATTTCGTTCGAATATTGTTAGATTACATGGAAAATTTGAATCACATAAAAAGTTATCATGTTACAAGAAATGCGGATAGCAATATAAAATTGTTACTTTTTAAACAAATATTCTATGTTATTGGTAAATTAGATTGTGATGGGCTTGGCCCAAGCCCATGATCCAGTCCAACCCATCAGCATGGCGGGTAAGGCCCGACGTGCACGGGAAGCCAGAAAGGAAGAAGTCAACCGGCCCGAGGACGTGCAACGACCCACTCCCACTACTAATTCTGTTATTTTCATTTTTGCAGTTAACCCTCCCATTGCAACACTACAATAGACTCCTTGTATAATTGAAAAGGCTAGAGACCACTTAACACATACTCCTATCATTTTATCTACTAATTTTTGTTTCCTATATTTTGGTGTTGTCTATGGGAATGAACGAAAAGCCATGACTCGAACCCGCAGTTACCTCCTACAGCAAGCTCAGGCCACAGTCCCCACCATTCCAACCGACGCCACCTCAACAAAACCCTCCATTACAAATAGCAACCTAGCCAACGAACCACTTCGAGCAGTGAATGGCCCCCTGCTAACCAGAAACACTAGCTCATGCGGCAGGCACTAGAACGCCTTATTGATAATCGAGGTACGACTTTGATCGCGAGTTCATACAGGGGGAAGATGGTGTCTGAACTGGTCCATGCTCCGGAGAAAATTAGCTTCAGACCAGTTCCCGTATTAAATGCTCTAGCCCACACAGCTGACCCTATGAGCGCCCACAAGGTCCAGAGGCTAATAGAGGACCAAGTGGCTAAGGCGTTGGAGGCGAACAACCGCCTGAAATATGGGGTCCCTACTGCATAAGAAGATGTAAACAACCTCTTTTATGCGCGATTCAGGCGGTACCGCTTTTGCAAAAGTTCAAAGTGCCTCAAATCATTACATATGATGGCAGACCAGACACACGTGACCATCTGCGAATGCATATAAACTCCCTCCTCGGTAGAGGCGCAACTGAGGAAATCTAGTGCCTGCTGTTTCTAGGAACCTTGAAGGGCCTAGCTATGGACTTGTTCTACTCCCTGGAATCGAGCTCCATCTCAAGTTTCTCCCAGCTGAAAGAGATGTTCCTAGAGCATTTGTAGGCTCCTTGGAGATAAAGCAAGCACCAATGGTGTTTTTAAGCATGCAGTAAAGGGATAGGGAGTCTCTGCGAGCATCGTACGAGCAATTTGTTAAAGTTGTAGCGGAGGTAGAGGACTTGACTCCTAAAGAGAAGATGGGGCCATTACATCGCTGCTAACGTGATGAAGAGTTTGTAAATTATTTCCTGAGTTCAACGAAAAATTGGATAAAATTGAGTAAAATATACATAGTATATTAAGGATTTTCCCAAGTTCAAGGAGGGGATCGCCCCTGTGTCCTCTAAATTCATCCTTGCATTTCAGAGTTAAATAAGAAATATATTTCGTTCGATAGTATTTTTTAATGATGGGGCAAACACTAACTCTCCCTAAAATAAATCGTTGGATCTTCTATTTTCATTTGAACGATATTAAAAAATTTTAGCAAGTTATAATTAATATATATTTGAATTAAACCAACTCATTGAAAGATAAAACTATCCAATTTTCTCTATTTGCAATACTTAAACTTTAATTCTTACTTAAAAAGTTTCAACCAACTTTAATTTCAATTTCCATTCTTAGATTTTCATTTTCTTCTGTGGACCTTTCAATATAATTTTATGTTCTGTCAAATTATTGGGTTGGATGCATTTGAAAATAGGAAATTTTATGATCAAGTCATTAGATCATTACACAAATTAACATGAGTGTTCGCAATTAACTATTTAAATTTGAAAAAGATATTCAATAATTTATAATCATTTTTCTCACCTTCTTAATCACCCAACAATTATACAACAGAATTTCACAAGGTTGTGTCATCATATATCTTTATTTCTCAAATAAGTAGGTATTATTCATTGGAATAAAAGAACAATATACACAAGACACCAACAAGGAAAAAAAGATACAGTAAAACGTACCACCGAATATAGATACAGACACAACGAATACAAGAGCAACACTGCATAAGTTGTTTGGTCATACAGATGATTACTCGGGGATCAGTCCTATCAGAGCGTCAGCTGAAACCCTAATGCTTGTATGTGAAGATTGTTATAAAAATTATGAACAAACATCCATCTAGGTATCTCATGATGTAGATACGTGCGTAACATCTTTCTTGGGCTCTTCTTTTTTGATTTGCATCACACAGTATCCCCAGACCAACAGAAGCGCAGCTTGAGACTAATCTGTGATCGGGCCGGGATCCCTAAGAAAATTCCCGTCGACCCTCCTAACCTGGGATTCGATCCTAGGATCACTCATTTGGGGGTCTAGTGAGGAATCATTAGGCCAATGCCAAGTTGATTTTTTTTTTTTTAGTCTTTTCGAAGCATCATTGATGGACTCCGTAGCATAATGGAGGGAGATGATGTCATTGCAATGGAAAATACTAGATTAGAAACTCTTGGGACAATCGCCTATGTAGACACCCAAATTTCGACTTAGTCTCATAAAATATATTTGCCTGAGTCACGCGGTTATCCAATAATTGTACGTATCTGGCATGAGTCCAGAAACTCAGTTATGAGATAATCAACATTAAAAACGACTTATAAGGGATGGATTACTACCCAAAGGCCCTTTGAGTGTTAACCAATGATTTGGACTAAGTTGGAATCAAAACTCCACCTAGTATATTATATCAAATATGGCACCTTGGATTGCAAGTCAAATCTGACTAAGCAATCTAGCTCATACTTGAGCAAAACTAGGTCTGTTCCTCGAAGGTCCTTAAAAAAATGGAGAAAGCCCCCAAAATAGTGACAGAGATAATGTGTGAGTCATGACACCCTGACCAAATACCATACATTAAATGACAGTTGGAATTTGTGTGAAACAAACAATTTCTTATTTTGTTCTTCCTGATATTATTTATTTTATCTATTTCCCACCCACATGAGATCAAGTGACCCGACGTATAATGAAAAGCTTGAGACACGAAACTGCTCCTTTCTCTTAACTAGTTTTTGCAAATAACCCCTCATGTACATATCTAGTATATCTCATAGGGTTGTGTCGTCCTAAAACATCATCATGGGAGTTTGAAGACTTGATTTATAATTTCCCCATAATAACATCTCAACTTTTGTATTGCATTAGCTAGAAGTAGCCTCGGCCATGGTTTAGGAACCGGGCGGTTCCGGTTCCGTGGCCCCCTAGAACCGTCTCTGAACGTTCCTTTGGACAGTTCAGGGGAGGTTTGGAACCAGACGGTTCCGGTTCCGAACCGCGGTTCCATCCGGTTCCCAACCAGTGGCCCGGAACAGGCTGTTTGGACCCCTGCCAACTGGGGGTTAGGCAAATTTTTTTTTTGTTTCTCTACAGTTCCAGTTTGGAACCGCCGGTTCAGGTTTCGGTTCGGAACCGGCGGTTCCAGTTTCTAAGGCAGCTGGAACCGACCCTGAACCTTAGCCCTCACGGTTCGAGGGCGGTTCCGGGCTTGTTTTGAACGGGCCGGTTCCGGGCCCAAACCGGCTCGTGGCCAGCACTAGCTAGAAGGGCTACCTACCTCGATGATTTACCAAGCCAAAAAATTGGTATCATATTAAATTATGGGTAATGAAAGTTAACTATTTTACCTTTTTATGATACACTTTATTTGAGTGCATTCATAATGATTGTCATTGAGCATAGCTCTACATCTATTTATCGTAGACACTTCTTTGACATTTTGCACGTTGATGTAGGGCTTAAGATGTTCACAATAAGCTAAATTGAGTTTATACGAGATGGGAACATTGATACCGATCTAAGTTAGGCTTAAGTGGGGTGCTATATGCATATTGTCCTAATCACATACCCACTTTCCTTGTCTTGAATCTCTGCATCTTTGTGCAAATAAGGGAATATAATTGGAAAATCTTACATAGAGCAAGACAACGATCCTTGGGCGGCTCTTAAGGTGATGACCCAAATGTTCCTTACCTTAAGTCCATTGAGTAGCTCCTGGGTATTCTCAGGTTGTGTTAACTATGCACAAACAATATTTTAAATCAATATTTTTATAATAGTACCTAATATTTTCCAAAATCAATCCTTTATCTCATATACATTGACACCTCAGTTTGGCATGAAAAGTACATGGACTCGGACCTTGGAAAATTGAGGGAGCATGTACCCATATTAGACCTAGTATGGTGTTAAAGATTAAAATTGAGGATCCAATTAGATTCATCACAAAGCAAATTCGGAATTATTCTGAAGAACATTGAACTGGTTTCAATTTAATGTATTTTGGACCCCGAGATTTGATCCAGAGAAAAAGATATGATTTTTAAGCGAAATTAGTTGAATCTATCATATTCATGTATCTTGAACAGTTTTATTTAGAAATATGTATTTACTTATGAATATGTCCAAATTAAGCAGCATTAGTGTCATTTGGATCTTAACTCATCAAAGATTGAAGGAAAATAGAAAGTAATATTAAAGAATTTGAGAATAAGCTCAAAAAAATGATTTTTATGCCCCAAGAAGTTGCGCGGGTCGATAGAAACTAAATGTGCTTGAAATATTATATAATGTTTTCTGAATTTCTTCCTTCAATAAAATTTTATTTGAGTAAATTTTAGTAAGAAAATTAAAAATTAAAAATAAATAACATTTTATATGAAGAAAGTGTAGGGTTTCGAGGGTTGGTGGGGGACGCTTCAACAGTGGCAACTTTTATCTTGGAAAAAAAAAAGCCCTCAACAAGGAGGAGAACTAGGCGCAGCAAGGAGGAGAACTAGGAGCTCGGGAGTAGTGCTGATCACTGGCCAGTTTAGGTCCGGAACCAGTCCTGAACCGGTCTGGTCAAACCCGGACCGAAATCTGTCAAAACTAGAACCGACTTGGAACCGGCCTTGAATCGTGAGGCTTAAAGTTCAGGACCGGTTCTAGTAGCCCAAAAATTGGAACCGGCGGGAAATGTTTTAAAAAAATTTTTGAATTTAAACCCCTGTGGCCCAAAAAAAAAAAAAAACCCTCCCCTCTAACAATGATTCGGCGACAAGAGTGTTAGCTCCCCCTGCCCCGCCCCCACCCCAAAACAAGGGCCTACGCCTCCCCCAAACCCCCGCCCCCACCCCCTCCCCCAACCCCAACCCCAACCCCACAACAGGCCTATGCCTATCCTAGTTTGACTTTTCTTTCTTTTTTTAAAACTAGAATAAATATTTATTATGTGGCATAACAATACAAACAAGTTTATTGTGGAAATTAACATTTAAATCTTCACATTTATATAGTTGATCATTAATAATTGTACAAATTTTATACATATCAAGAATTTAACTATAATTTACGCAATGAACTCGTTATACAAATAAAATTTTATTTAATTTTGGTATAAATGGAATCAGTTGGTTCGAAACCAGACGAACCGTGATTCTGAACCGTTCAAGGGAAGGTTCAGGGCCGGTTCCAAGGGGCCACGAAACGAGAACCTGCTGTTCTGAACCGGAACAGTCCGGTTCAAGAACCCTGGCCAGGTCTACTCGGGAGTGGGAGGTTCTGTCTCCACCTCTTCCGGCAGCTTCCACGGGGGAGATCGACCATGATCCAGCCGCCTCCCTCATCTCCACCTTCCACTGTCCAAGCCTCCGATCCTTTCCTCGATGGATCTGCCACCGTACAGCCCGTCCCAAGTCCTAACGCCTCGTCCTTTGCCATTCATTCTTCGCGAACCAGAGTACCGTGTCTTCTTGATCAAGCTTGCCTACCCATCCTCGACCCTCCTCCGACCAAGCTAAGCCACACCTAAGCAAGTCCCCATTCCATGGCCGTCCCCGAGCCTTGCTACGCTGGCCTTACCACCCCTGCTCTTCCTCTTTCCACCAAGCCATTGCGACCTTCCAGCTCCAAAGCCGAGCTTTCCCTGCTCCAGCCTGTCCTCACTGAGCTGCCCTTGCTCAAGCCCTTCCTTATCGAGCTTCCCCTATCCCCGAGCTCCTATAGTTCACGTGACTGATCTCTGCTCAACTCCGCTGCTCAGTGTTGTCGCGATTCAATCATTCTCGGTTTTCTTTTCCTATTCGATGTGGATTTGAAAGGACTAGTGGAGCAGAACGAGCCCAACTTTATCCCACCTTCGTGGTGCATAACTAATTATGTCGTCCTCAAGTTCGGGGATCTTTCTTGTGCCAATGTAAATTTGCCAAGCCCCTAGTTGCTCATGTTCTTTCTTAGCGTCCCACTGTTGTTGCACGGGGGATTTCCTCCAAGCATCTTCCCTGTAATGATAACTTGACATTATCCTGAGGTTTTGGATGTTGTCCCATTGAAGCAAGATTTGCTGAGTAAGTTCTCAGAGAATGAAAATATGGTTGGAGAATGTCCCTTGAAGGAGAGTTTGGTTACTTGTCCTGGTGAGGTTGAAGAGAATTCAATCGAAATTTGTGGTAATTAAACATAACCGATGGTCAAACTATAGGATTCAAGAGAACATTGGGAACTTGATGTCTTAAGTACTTCAACTATGCCTCTTATGTGTCAGAAGAAGTTGTCTATATTTGCTGAAGGGATCCTCTCTGTTTGCAGGAATCGGATGATTGGTTAAGCGGGAGCGACCATTGTTACATGGTAGTTTGTCAGTATGACTCCACCGCCCTGTTCAATGTCCCCGAGCATGAGGTTGTTGGGTACTTAAAAGATCATAGAAAGACATGCTTCGGGCCTGCTTCCTGAGATGAAGAAAGATGGTGAGGATGATGACGAGGACGAGGATGATGCAGAACACATTTCTGAATCAGACTCGGAAACAGAATAATTGGACTTTTTTCATTTTTTCTTAGTTTTTTTTATAATTTCTTGTAAAATTTTGTGAATATTCTAAGTTAATGACAATTTATTTTTTTCAATTCCAGTGATAATTTATAAATTATTATGAAATAAATTAAATAAATATACAATCAATTACATAACTAAAAATAGATGTGATTAAAAATATACAAACCGACAGAATATTCATTGCTAGTCCATCGGTATTTTGTCTTGACTAAGCGATGGATTAGTAACAGATAATCTGTTGGTATTTTGTTTTGACTAAGCGATGGATTTCCGACAAGTAGGTAATTTGTTGCTAGTCCATCGCTAATGGCGATGGATAGTCCATGGATTATCGACGGCAGGAATTTCCCGATTAGGGAAAACATGATGGCTCGTATCGGTCGGGAATGAGTTACCGGCGGCTCATTCCATTAGAATTTAGCAGTTTCGTTGTAGTGTACACAACGGATGTTGAACACCAAATGCTTAAACACTAGCAATAGTAGCATCTGATTAAACAGCATCGTTTAAAACAAAGGCAAATGTTGAACAATCCTTTAACATAAATGCTAGAGGTCGTCTCCTTCCTTAGCGTTCTTTAGCTCTGCCATTGTTCAGATTCAATTATGCAGAGGATAATGGGGAAACGGGATTGAAGACAACTTCGGTTTGAAACCACCGCATGAGTATTAGAACAGTTTGAAACTTTTTCTAGAGTTAGAATATCCACATAAATCAAATATGCATAAAAGAGAGTTTGCCCACATTCCCAACTAAAATTGAGACTTTCTTTGTTGCTTTCACTTCAGCTATAAATCTATGGATCAACAAACTTCAAAAAGATAAATCAACAATCCTTGTACAATGAATTAATAAAAGGAAAGAATCGTGGACAGAAAACCTTGTACCTTGTCAAATGAATTAACATGAGCAGCAAGCCAATAAAGTAACATTAAGGTCACCGTCCATTCCTCAGCAGAAAAAAAAGGGGAGAAAATTAAGTTTCACCATCTATTCTATCATTAGATCATAATAAGAACGGAGGGTACTTGTACCATCTAGCAGATAAAAAAGAGGAGCAAGCCATTGAATTACTACTTGATATCACCAAGGAGCTGATTAGTTCATGTATTGTTAGATTGTATAGAATATTAAAATTATAATGAAAATTTGAATCATAGGGATTTGGAAATAGATTGGAATTTGAGATTGTGTTTTTTGAAATAATGTAAGGTTGGCTATAAAATCTGATAAACATAGGTCAAATAATTAAGAAATTAGTTGTAAATTTAGAATACCCAGCAAAGAAAAAGTTGTAAAGTTAGAATGCCGAATGTTTCATGTAAATACTTTACTAATTACACTCTAAAATTTTAGCCCACGTAATCCCAAATTATAGTAAACTATTTAAAATAAACTATAAAATGATATTACCCCATAATGAAAAAAAAATCCCTAAATCATACATAAGAAACAATCATGCTTTACTAGAAAGATCGATCATACTTATGATCCTAGGCTACAAGATGCAAAATTAGCACTTTTTATTGCTTAAAGCCAGAGATTTACTCACTAAGTAAACCTAAAACGAAAGTAGATACCTCTTTCCACTATGGAGTAGCCTCCGAGGCGGAGGAAGTCGACTTGAAGACCAGAGATTGCCGAGAATGACGAGGGGGATAAGCAGTGGCACAAATAATCATGATTCAGGAGCAGCAGCGATTGATCGTTCTCTGCATTCTAGTATCTCTCAATCGTTCGGTCGTTCTTCTTCCTCAGGTCTTGATTTTGAAAGGGAAAATGACTATGGCTCTATGTCCGTAAAATGAATCACGATATTGTTTTGTTGATCAACAAATGGTATTTTTTTTAATTATTATCATTTAAACTTGTTTAGTTTGATTTGAGCCGGTTCACCGAAGTGCCTGCATTTGAAAATTAACTGAACCGTTTTTCAAAAAAAAAATCGAAAGAGAAGTGGTTTGGCTTCAATCTATTATTTTGCATGCTCCCAGCATTATCAGGTCAGTTCATATGCAAAGCACATGTGTGGATAACTTCACTAAGGATTACACACTCAAGAGGGGATTCGAACATCTGATCTCGTGGATTTTCATACGAGTCCTACAGACATTCTATTCACTTGAAGTACCTCTTGGGGTTCAATTTAATATAGGTTTAGAAAAGCTCAAACATTCCTAAGTTTTCTTTTCTCTCTCTTTTTTTTTTTTTTATGATTGTATAATTTTCTTCTCCAGCTGAATGTTATTATTTCATATCACATGCATAATGCTATTTCAACGCTAATCATCCCACCACACACCACAGCATCTCAACCCTATATTGATGATGTCTTGGTCTACTATGTAAATTCTTTTCAATGTGCTTTGTAGTACTTTAACTTCATCAACCATTATGCCAATAAATTGTAAATTAATTCATTAACGGAGTGTACACCGAAAAGAATTCATTAATAGAGAAACATCATTTGAAAACTAATGTGAATATATTAACTTTATTTATTTTAGATTTTTCAATTAACTATGAAATTGAATTGCTTGAAGGTGGAAGGAAAAAGGGAATAAGGATGCCGGCACAGATCATAAATTGCCAGAATACCATCACTATTAAGCCAATTGTAAAGGGTAGAATAAAAGAGAGGTGGAGAATTTATGAGGTGGTCCTAACCCAAGTGATGTAAGGAAGTACCAATCAAATTGTAACAAACGAGCAATTTGATATTAATTAACCGAGCAATTGCTAATATTATTACTAATAAGAGAATTTAATTTGTATTTTCTCACTATATTATTATGAGTGGGACCATCTAAATTTTTTTCATGGAGAAGCCCAAACTATCCCGGTGGACTTCTTTGAATTAAACCCTTTCTTTAAAAATTAAAAAAAAAACTCGCCTAGAAAAATTTAAAAAGTAAGACAGTTTCAACCCTTAATAGTAAGACTATTGTGCATCTTTTATTTCCCACCCTCTATTCGATTCCTTAAGAAACAATTGAATTTTAACAAATGAGGAGAGAAATCATCATATCTCCCTTGCCTTCTCTCCCGCGACAAACAAGGATCACACTCCCGTGGAGATATATTATGGGGGAAATATCCTAATTGTACCAGTGCTTTGCCCAAATCATCACTTTTAACACAAATTTTTTTGCATGACCTAAAAAGATACAAACTATGAAACATTTGTCTCATTCAGCACGCCGTTATAAAATCTGTTAAAATTAACAAAATTTGTTGACATGACTCGTTAAAACTAACTGTGTGGCAACCAAAAGATGATGTGGCAAGTCACATGGACATCGTGGGGCCGGGCCATGAAAATGTCATTTTTACCATTAAAACTCTTCAATAATTTAAAACTATTTAAGATAAATTAGCAATTTTACAATTATCTATTCCTCGGGTTGCTTCCCACAAAATTTGCCTCTTCGTACCCAGTTTCCATCAGATAGTCATTGAAGACCGTCGAGGTTGCTCCAACTCCTTGTGGCTTCTTGGTGCCATTAAGGCATCCATCTTGGCTGAGACGGCTGTCAAAGCGTCCACCGAGTGGACTCTAGCTATCCCCTTTGCAGCCATGTTTCGCTCGGACACCATGTTCGTTGCTAATGCTTCGCTGTGGTCGTATGCTTCCTCCGACGTCTTTTCAAGCACTGTGTCTTCTGTACGGCATTAATATAGGTTTGTAAGGCATCTGAAATTCCATTATATAAGGTGTTTACCACTTGCCAAGGTCATGATGTGGACAATTGTGCAATAAGCCCTTGTAATGTTCCAATGCTTCCGGCAAAGTTTCCGTTGGAAGTTGCTTAAATGATGTGATGTCACTTCTCAATTTGGCCATCTTGGAGGGCGGAAAATACTTCGTGAGGAACTTCTCCACGATGATGTCCCAACTGTTTAGGGATCCTGGTGGGAATGAGCTGAGCCATGTCCTTACCTTGTCCTAAGAGAGAAAGGAAATAAAGTCATTTTTATGTAATCTTGAGGAACTGTTTTATCTAAAAGTATCACATAAATTATTAAAGATAGCAAGATAGGCATGAGGGTCCTCATTTGGTCCATCGCTAAATGAACATGCTGTTTGAATCATTTGGAGCATAGCGAGTCTAATCTCAAATGTGTGAGCGTGAACAGTTGGTTTGGCGATACTCAATCGGTTGTCCGTTCGCAACCTAACGTAGTGTCTCATCTTAAGTGTAGGGTTGTCTTGTGGGTCCTCCATATTATGAGAAGATGAAACCTCTGCCAGTGATTGTTCTCGCTTTTTCCTAATGAGGGTTCGCTCTATTTCCTGAGCAAACGATAGCAAGTATGGTTAAGATCTCCTACTCATACACCAAGAAACTACAAAATAAGGAAAAAGAAAATTAAATTAGTTTGGACAAAGTCAAGTGCTTCAATTTGGGTCGATAGATACACTTCGATCCCCGGCAATGGTGCCAAAAACTTTGTTCGCTATTAGCCCGCAAGAGGACGGATCGCAAGTAGTAAACCCGATGAGCGGGTATCGTTTCCACGAGGATCGAAGCTTATCGAGCACGAACTTAGAGCACGAAGTACCAAGCCAACCCACACAATAATTGAGAGGATGCAGAATTAGCAAGAAAAGAAGTAAAAGTGGAGAGTCTAAGGAAAGCGGAAATAGCTTTATACAAACTTAATAAGAAAATTATTCTCAGTTTTACTTAGGTTTATTTTAATCCTCTTGAACTTAATTAACCGGATCAAGTCAAGCGTCCTCTTTTCCTATCCATGGGTTCTAAAATCACCTAATCCGACTCTCTCCATAACTATGATGTATCCCTAGAATGATCCTAACCCACTCTATCTCTAGGTAGTTAGAATTAAGGGACTAAGGGTCGGGTTCATAACTGTATTGGTATTCCTAGGTGATGGCTACCTCTTAGGTTTTCTCACACGTCTCTTCTACTTCTTAGAATGACTAACCTACCTCTCGGTACAATTATTCCCAGGTTATGTTTACTTAGGCGATAGAATTCTCACTCTTGTGGTTCCTCACCATCCCTTAGATCGATTTATCGAGTTGGCTAGAATAAATAAACACATGAAGTATAGTATATATAAAGGAAATAGAACACCTTCATAGATACAGGCAATAAAAGTTCAATACATGGATGAAATAAACACTAAAATCCACTTACTACCCAAAAAAATAAAATAAAAAAAACTACCCGAACATCGTTGAGTTAAAGGACATGCTCGTTGGTTTGAAAGACAAGAAACTGAAATGAAGAAAAAGGAGACAAAGGGAGAAGGGGTCTCAAACACCAATGATGAGCTTGATTCCTTAACTCTTCTACCCACGACCCTTGCTTCAACGTCCTGGGCTTCGTGACTTTAATCCAACAAGAGCTCTATCTGAGACCTTGCCTTGCCTAAAGCTTTTTTTTATCTACTTTCTCTTTGTGGGGGTACACCAATATATATAAAGCATTTACACTTCCTCCAATCTTGGTTTAATTAGTGTGTGATAGAGAGTTATGGGTCCTGCCAATTAGCTCTGTGGACCGCGGTCCATAGCCCATGGTCTAAGTCTTCTCACCTCGCAACTTTCTGTAGATCGCGGTTTACTGAACTCTATGCGTAGTTTCCTTCCTTCGACTATAACTTTCTCATTTCTGCTCCGATTCGTGATTCGTTTGATGCGTTGGAATCCTGACTCGATGGGATTTCCATTGATGTATTATTTGGCATGTTTTCTATTGAGGAAGTCCTGCACAGAACTCAGAGAACTTAGAGGATGGAGATTAACCCTTCCTTAAAAGTATAGATACTTACAATTTAGCCTAACTCAACAAAAATCAAGTGGAATGCATGCTCTAAGCTCACCATTTAAGGTCTAAAAGTGTGTTTAAAATATAAATTTTATGGCATTAACAGGAGGTTTGCCCCCTTTCCTCGTATCATGATTACCCTTCATCTTTCTAATCTCCTGAACAGGTGGTCCTTGAGCATCACTATTTTTTATGCTTAATTCCATGTCGTGTGCTAGTGTTGTTGATTGCTCAAAGGTGTAGGCTTGATTCCTTGGAAGATGTAATGCAACCCCTAGTGCATTCCATGAATGCACATATCTATTATGGATACCATAGAAAGGCGATCTTTACAGTTGATGCTAAAGTTTCTCCATCTTTGAATGTAATCCATGATAGACTCATCTTCTATTTGATGTGTGCTGGTGAGCTTGATCATACTCACTCTATGCCTAGTGCTAGAACCTATCCATGATAGGCGATTTTTATGCTTAATTCCATGTCGTGTGCTAGTGTTGTTGATTGCTCAAAGGTGTGGGCTTGATTCCTTGGAAGATGTAATGCAACCCCTAGTGCATTCCATGAATGCACATATCTATTATGGATACCATAGAAAGGCGATCTTTACAGTTGATGCTAAAGTTTCTCCATCTTTGAATGTAATCCATGATAGACTCATCTTCTATTTGATGTGTGCTGGTGAGCTTGATCATACTCACTCTATGCATAGTGCTAGAACCTATTAAGAAAACTCTCATTCCAATTGGCCCCAACTGTCAATTGCGCTAGGTGCAATATTTGTATACTGGTCAAAGGCATTCCCTTTTAGTGAGTGAACAAACTATTTTACGAGTAGGTCTCCCTCACTTCCATCATTATTATAGGTCTCAACAAAATGAGTAATATGTTGCCTCGGATTGCCCTTCCATCAAATTTGCTGGAACTTTGGTGGCTGATAATTGGCAAGCATCCTCATCATGTCGATCCCTCAAGTGTAAGGTTTGGCATATGCCATCAATGATGAACGGCTTCCTTATTTTCAATGAGAATGAGCTTCCTTTGTGCCATTGCAGCTTTAGGATATAGGATCCTGAAAGAGAGATGAGAGGCAAAGAAGTACTAACGAGCGTGCCGGAAATTGGTATGCAACAAATTTCGTATCCACAGAATTTAGACAAGAAAATGGAGTGACAAATATTCGTATATTAATTTTTTTGGGAACAATTCTCTGAGCAAAATCTATATGGAAAATGCAAAACAGGTCCTTTGATTCTCTTTTACGTGCTGGAGTCTTGATCAATGGCTTGACAGCTTGCTCTCGATCAAGGAATGAAGTGGATCCACCAAGTCTTGCAGGCTTGATTCGACAGGTCAGTTAGTGGTCCTCGAGCTAGGGCTTGACCAGCTTATTCTCAATCAAGGTGGAGTCACTGGGGCCTTAGGGCGAGAATCCAATGAATCCGAGTAAAGTTCCAAATAGTTTTGATTGCAGAGCTTCTCCAGACCTCTTGTGCCTTCTTCTCTTTGTGTTCATTTTTTTTCCATGAAAAAGACCCCTCTATTTATAGGAGAAGGGAAAAGAATGTCAATCCATGTGCTTGTATCTGATTGGTCCGTTATAATCGATCTCAACTATTCATCTAATGAACAATAAATAATTACCTAAATTTGTTTGTTTGTAATCTTATTTAGGTAATATCCATTTATTAAATAAACTAGGGAATAAATAATTCAAAATATCAAAGTAACATCTATACCCTATATCACCAAATCCTACAGATAATAATTAAATAATTGTTTGTTATGATCGTACTATGAAATATTTTATTTCCTAAATAACCATAAAATATCTTTGATAGACTTGTTTGACACATGTTTGAGCAAACTCAATTTCAAGCTAGCCTTAACATGTTCTAAGTGCATCTCAATTTAAAATGTTGTGCGATCCAATGACATGCTCCTCGATGCTAGGTCAACTAAATCAGTGTAATTCCACCCACCAATCACTATCGTTTGAACACGATGGAATTAGGACATAGTATGATGAATATGTGTTTGACTTTCTCATTGGTAAATCACCCATGATTTACTTCCCACATCTCTATAAATACACAACACATAACATCAAGCGAGCTTCTCATTCTCTCTCTTATTTCTTATTGTGATACTGACTTGTGCGTTGCAGGGTTAAATCCGACAGCCACACCAGATTTAACTTCATTTCGTATTTTCAAATTAGGTGCTCTGGATACTCATGGTGAGGTACTTGAGTTAGTACAGCTGGACTCGGGACCTAGAAGGCTTACGATTAATGCTAGCCATTCCACCCTATCGTAATTATATATATCAATTTGTGCTCTTGTTGAGAACAAGGCAACAAGGAAACATGATGTGACATGCTCAGTCTTAAACTCAACTCCCATACCTAATGAAAGGCCCACGCCTCAAAAACTTCAGCCACTTACTGACTACATACCGTGTCTCATTAAGTGGAAAGAAGTCACTTTCACTCCCAGGAGAAATGTTTGGCTTGGCTAAAGAAAAGGGCAATACACCGGCACCTTAAACAGGATCGATTTAATTTTGATAAACAATAACAAATTATTAAGCTTATTGAACATTAGAAATACGACATGTAATTGAGGATTACACAACAAATCTTGAACACCAAATGTTTAAACACTGGCAAAAGTAGCATCTGATTAAACAACATAGTTTGATTAAACAAAGTGTTAATGGTAGAGAATATCACAACTCTCCACCAAACTTACAAAAGTAGCACCAGTTTGTAAAAATTTTAAAAAATAGCATCAATTTATGTAAAATGTCACATTTACCCTCCTTTACCCTCTCTCTCCTGGGCTCTGTCTCTCCCCTCCATTTCGTTCTTGTTGTGTTCACAGCCCCGCCCCTGCCCCCTATTCTTCCTCTTCCTTCCCCAGCCCCCAGCCTCCGACGATGGGTAGTGGCGACGAGTGGCAGGAAACGAGCAGCGGCGACGGGCGGAAGGCGACAGGCAGACGGGTGGCATCGAGAGACAGGCGGCGTCGGGCGACGGGCGACCTTGGGCCGGGGCGACGGGCGGCGTCAGGGCGTCGGGGGCTGTGCGCCGTGCATCGGGCTTCGGTGCATAGGTCGCCGGGGACGCTCAGTCTGGGGTCGGTGCGCCGGTCGCTGGTCACTGGGGACGCTTAGTCGGTCGCCGATGCTGTAGGAAGAAGAAGAAAGAAAGAATAAAGAAGAAAGAAGAAAGAAGAAAGAAGAAAGAAGAAGAAGAAGAAGAAGAAGAGGCGCAGAAGAGAAGCTGGGGAGGGAGAGGTGAGGGAGTGGTTGAAAGTGAGAGGGGTAGTTTCGGAATTATGAAAAAATTGGTAAAAAGAATATATATAGTGGTGCTAGTTTTGAAAAGTGTTATAAAGTGGTGTTAGTTTTGAAACTTATTATTTTATTAGTGTTAGAAAAATTTTACCTCTTAAACAAAGACAAATGCTGAACAATCCTTTAACATAGATGTTATGGGGTTGTCTCCTTCCTTATCGTCCTTTAGATCTGCCATTGTTGAGATTCAATTATGCAAAGGGTAATGGGGAAATGAGATTGAAGATAGCTGGGGTTTGAAACCGTAGCACGAGTATTACACAGAATACCACAAATGAATTTTCAGTCTCTCCAATACCTCAATATAAAGAACAGTTCGAAATTTTTTCCCGGAGTTAGAATATCCACATAAATAAGATATGCATGAAAGAGACCTTGCCCCCATTGCCAACCAAAATTGAGACTTTCTTTGTTGCTTTCACTTCAGCTATAAATCTATAAATCAACAAACCTCGTACAATGAATTATTAAAAGGAAAGAATTGTGAACAGGAAACCTTGTACCTTGTAAAATGAGTTAACATAGGCAGTAAGCCAATCAAGTACCACTACGATCACCGTCCATTCATCAGCGAAAAAAGGTAGAAAATTAAGTTTCACCGTCTATTCTATCATTAAATTACAATAAGAACGGAGGGTACTTGTGCCATCTAGTAGAAAATAGGGCAGCAAGCCATTGAATTAACACTAGATATCACTAAGGAGCTATTTGGTTACAGTACTATTGGATTATAGAAAATATTAAAATTATAATGAAAATTTAAGTCTTAGGAAATTTTTTTTGGAAATAAATTAGAATTTGAGATTGTGGTTTTTGAAATAATATAAAGTTGGTTGTATAATTTGACAAGTGTATGTCAATTGATTGAGAAATTAGTTGTAAAGCCAGAACACCAAATGTTTTAGATGCAAAGACTTTACTAATCACACTCTAAAGTTTAATCCTTGTAATCTTAAATTACATTAAAATTTTCAAAATAACTATTTAATATGTTGTGTCAAATAGGTTGTAATAATAATAAAAACAAATCCCTAAACCATGCAAAAGAAACAAGTCTTCCTAGTCCTATGAGATGTCGTGCACCTTCACTAATGCTACAATCGTGCTTCACTAGAAAGATCGATCATACTTAAGATCCTAGGCTGCAAGATGCAAAATTAGCATTTTTTTTTTATTGCTTAATGCTTGAGATTTACTAAGTAAACCTTAGATGAAAGTAGGCACCTCTTTCCACTTTTGAGTAGTTTCCAAGGCTGAGGAAGTCGGGTTGAAGAGCAAACATCGTCGAGAAGAACGAGAGGGATCAGCAGTAGCACAAATAATCTCGATTTAGGAGCTGTAGTGATCGATCCTTCTCCGCATTCCAGTGGCTCTCAATTGTTCGGTTGTTCTTCTTCCTAGGGTCTTGATTTCGAAAGGAAATGAATCACGAGATTGTTTTGTTGACCAACAAATTGTGTTTTTTTTTTTTTAAATTATTATTATCATTTAAACTAGTCTGGTTCGGTTTGAGCCGGTTCACTCAACTGAGTGCATTTAGAAATTAACTGAATTGTTTTTCATTAAAAAAATGAATCAAAACAGAAGCGGTTTAGCTCAAATCAATTTTTCGCCCGCTTTAGAAATATCACGGATTTATTTATAAGCATGACAATTTAATTGAGGTTTAGTAAAGCTCAAACATTTGTAAGTTTTCTTTTCCCAATTTTTTTTCTGGGTGTATAATTTTTTATCCTATTGAGTGTCATTATTTCATATCTTCCATTAATGCTACGTCAACACCAAATCATCCTATCACACGCCACAGCATCTCGAGCCCATATTGATGATGTCTTGGTCTATTTTGTAAATTCTTTGCATTTGCTTTGTACTACTTTTAACTTCACTAACCATTATGCCAATAAATTGCGAATTAATGTGTTTAACGGAGTGTGCACCGAAAAGAATTCGTTAACAGAGAAACATCATTTGAAACTAGTGTGAATCTATTGACTTTATTTAATCTACATTTTTCAATTAACTATGAAATTGAATTGCCTGAAGGTGCAAGGAAAAAGGAAATGAGGATGTCGGCACAAATCATAAATTGCCAGAACACCATCACTGTCAAGCATATTGTAAAGCGTAGACTAAAGAGAGGCAAAGAATTTCTTAAACGGTCCTACCCCACATAACGTATGAAAGAACCAATTAAATTATAATAAATAAGTAATTTAATATTAATTACACGAGCAATTGTTAATATTATTATGAAGAGTAATTTAATTTATTTTTTTTCACTATATTATTTTGATGTGGACCATCTAATTTATTTTTCGGAGAGAAGTGCAACTGTCCACGTGGACTTCTTTGAGTTAAATCCTTTCTTTAAAAAAAAAAAAACGCGCCTAAAAATAATCGGAAAAACAAGACTTCGTTTTAATCCTTAATAGTAGGACTGTTGTGCATCTTATACCTTTCCCAGCCTTTAACGTGAGACCAATGTGCATCTTTTATTTCCCACTCTCTGTTATATTCCTAAAGGAACAATTGAATTATACAAACGGGGAGAGACATCATCGGATCTGTCTCCCTTGCCTTCTCTCCCGAACAGACAAGCCTCTCGCACCGGCGGAGATATACTATACTATATATACACACAGCTCCCCGACCTTGTCGTTCACAGTCTTCCCGGTCCCGTGCAATCTTCGTTATCAATTATTATTCCCTTCCGAGTGAATGTGGATCATTTCTTGTTGAGTGCCGCTGGTGAGAGAGTGTACGGCAGTCGGTGGAGCAGTATCGTGGAGTGCCCAGTCAAGTGTCTATTCTCTCTCTGCCCAAGTTTAGAAAACCTCAAGAGGACATACTCAGTGATCCAGTTGCACACCGTTGCCTGATCCACTTATTTCCACAAATAGAACCAAACTTCAGGTCTACTTGTACAAATCTTGGACCCGTCTCTTTCATTGGTTCATCATTTCAAACGCCCGGTGAGTTCTCTTCCCAAATTTATCATCATCTAAATTTGGTTTCTTTCTCGGATCTGCTGCCAATGCTCCTGTGGGTTTGGCCGATTTAGATCCGGTTATTGTCAATCTTTTTTATTGGAAATAGATGCGTCGATTTGGGTTGTGTGGGTTATCAGTTTTTTTTTTTTTTGGGTCGTCTGGGTTTCATGTTTACTGGCGACTGTGATGGCGGATCCAAGATTTGGATTTCTTTGGACTAAAACTCCGATTTCAGCTGATAGTGACTTTGGAATCCATTAAATGGTTGTCACCTGTTTGAACAATCTGTGGGATTGTTGATGTTGGCATATATATATATATATATATCGTGAATCTTTAATGATAAAAGCTTTCTGTCTGTTAAGTTTTTGTTTTGGTATGGATGTGGTTTTAGATCTCCTCGCAAACCTTTGGTCTGTGTCTTTCGCCTCTGCGCTGTTGTATATTTATGTGGGTTAACTTGATTTCAGATTCTATGCGGGTGAAGGTTTGGTCAGCCGATTGGGTTGGATATGATCTGTCACTTTCCGGCTGCCTTTCTTTTTCCTTTAATCTTCCTGTAAATGAAAGAGCTGTATATGTGATGGTTGTTGAGGTTATTCCCTTGAATTGCCAGACTGGCATTGGCGAATCTTCTTTATTTGCCTTAATTTGCTCTGATACTAAAGTCTATTAATCGGTCTTGGTTTACTGCACCAATTTTGTCCATTAAGACGAAAAAGAAACCATTTATGCTTGTTACTACGTATTTCTGCTTAAACATACTGTAGCATTGATAACTTAAGTTCTGGCATCAAAATCCTGTTTGCTTATTTTTTGTCATCCAAATATTGCTTCTTGTTGTTCCTTATCTAAGCACATCTGGAGCATCATGGTCTGTCTTCATAGATCACTTGCACAGTGAAAAGTGGAAACTTTCCTAACAGATTGGTGTTGATTTTCTTGACGTTTATTTTTCTGTATTTCATGTTCCTAATAATCTTGCTGAAAATCTCATCTGTACTTATTTGCAGGGAATTCTAGGAGCTAACATGGGAAGGCAATCCACTAAAATGAGATATTCCACTTGATCTACCATTATCACCAAGGATTTGAGATTCAATATTGGAGTGGAAGAGCACAATTTGCAGAAACAATGAGGGGAAGATCTGACGGGTCGCAGAAGAAGCGCCTGATAACTTCAGTTTGTGTGGTGGTGATATTCGTCGTGTTTCTTTATGCATATTACGATTCCCTTTTCAGTTCCCAGGGGCGCGGGGCCCTTGAGTATGGGAGCAAATCACTGAGAAGACTTGGTTCCTCCTATTTGGGTGGGGATGATGATAGTGATGGGAAACATGACGATTCTTCCTCAAAGTTTGGGAATGATGAGAATGATGTAACCCTGAAGAGTTTTCCTGTAAGTTGCTTATTCCAGAGACTGTATTCTCTCTTTTGTCCTGAGACGTATTCCTAGTTCCCCCAGCTACCAGATATCCGATTTAAATAATTGAAAATAACACCATTTTGCTCGTAAAAGGTTCCCCCTATAATCGTGCATCTCGTAAAGTGCAGCCTGACATGTTGTTACCCCTTCTTCTCTATTTTAAAGAAAATGAAAAGCTGAAAAACTTCTCGCACTTCTCAGAACTAGACAGACCATTGGGATTCCGTATTCTAAATCAACAATGCTCCCAGAGTTTGCTTCATTGACGTTTCTTGTGAAGCTGGTTATTTGACTTTCTTCCAAATATTTGAATATTCTGCCTTGTGAAATTTTCAGCATGCTAGTTGCAAAGGTGAAATTACATTCTAGGAGAAGTTGATAATACGTTTCTTAGTTTGATCCAAAATAATTTGATATTTTCAGTTTTTTACATAACTTTATGCCCTGTCCATTTTTTTTAGATTTTGATTAGAAGAGACAGTTTTTGCAATCTCTTGTTCTGTTTGTGAATTTAACTTAACCATGATGATATGGCATGTTGGATTTAACGAATGAGGCATTCCTCCATACGACAGATCAAGCCACTTGTGGCTTCTCTTGGAGCTTTTCTTTTTGATGAAATTTGGTCAGTTCACTGATAATGTTGTATGTATACTTTCAATTTGAAGGTTTGTGATGATCGCCATTCAGAGTTGATTCCCTGCCTTGACAGGAACCTCATATATCAAATGAGGTTGAAACTTGATCTGTCCCTGATGGAGCACTATGAGAGGCACTGCCCTCCTCCTGAAAGACGGTACAATTGCTTGATTCCGCCTCCTCCGGGTTACAAGGTATTCCTTATGTGTCCCTGCTTTACCATGAGTAGCTTTGTAATTCTTATGTCTTTCTTAGATTACTTGTCCTTTGTGATATTAATATAGGTTCCAATCAAGTGGCCAAAGAGCCGAGATGAGGTTTGGAAGGCAAATATACCTCACACTCACCTTGCTCATGAGAAGTCTGATCAGAACTGGATGGTTGTGAAAGGAGAAAAGATTTTCTTCCCTGGTGGGGGCACCCACTTTCACTATGGAGCGGATAAGTACATTGCAGCAATGGCCAGTGTATGCCCTTTTTCTATCTCTAGAAAGAAATAATGTCTCAAAAAAATTTTGGCCACTTCTGTCCTAGTGATTGCTATATCGCTCTTTTGTCCTCTTCACATGTATGTCCATTTTGGAGCTTGGTTTTAGTTTTAGAAACTTGTTCTTGAACTTTGATCTTCAGAAGTATCAGAGTTTGAAACTTGTTTTTGAATGGAGGCATGAAAGCCCCCCCTTTTTTTTTTTAACTAAATAGTGGAAGAGAAACTTAACTGCAATTTTTTCACACATTCTCCTAAGTCATAGAAAGGCTATCTTATATCCATAATTGTGTCATTTTCTTCTAGACACATTGTGGTATAGCAAGTTATAATCAGAATACTAATTTTCTTCTAATCATAATTGTTCATTTTATCTAGTTTGTATTGCTCTCATACTTATTTCAGCCCATTACTTTGTTCAGTTTTTAACTGTGTGTTTTTAACATTTTTAATTGGGGCAGATGCTGAACTTCTCGAACAACAACCTAAACAATGATGGTAGGCTTCGAACAGTACTTGATGTCGGGTGTGGTGTGGCAAGCTTTGGTGGTTACCTTCTCTCGTCAAACATCATAGCCATGTCCTTGGCACCAAATGATGTGCACCAAAACCAAATCCAGTTTGCTTTGGAGAGAGGGATCCCAGCTTACCTTAGTGTTTTAGGCACCAAGAGGCTCCCATACCCAAGCAGGTCTTTTGAGCTTGCGCACTGCTCCCGTTGCCGTATTGATTGGCTTCAAAGGGATGGAATCCTCCTCCTTGAGCTTGACCGGTTGCTGAGGCCCGGAGGCTATTTCGCCTACTCTTCCCCCGAGGCATACGCCCAGGACGAGGAGGATCTAAGGATATGGAGGGAGATGAGTGCCCTCGTGGAGAGGATGTGCTGGAGGATTGCCTCAAAGAGGAACCAGACAGTCATTTGGCAGAAACCGCTCAACAATGACTGCTACATGTCAAGGGAACCGGGTACCCAACCCCCACTCTGCCGGTCCGACGACGATCCTGATGCAGTCTGGGGCGTGCCTATGGAGGCATGCATCAATCCTTACTCTGAGCGTGAGACTTGATTACCTTTACTTCCATCAGATTGATATTTATTTTTTTTGTTGAGCTGGTCCTGCACTCCTTACATCCCCTCAACGCCATGGATCCATTTATGATTTGTGCCCCTTCTTATACGCAATATAAGAGATGAGGAGAAAAAAACACTGCGCTTGATGAAGTAATGCATTGTTGAAACGAAGGATCCTAAGTTACTCTATTACCAGAACTATGATTCCATTGGAAAGTATTTTTCCCCGTGCGAGTTACTGTACTACTATTAAGTGGGAAGTTAACCTATTCTTAATCTTGGGAGGAGGTTCATTTTAGAATTTCTTTATCTTATGGGGGCACCCATCGTGTGACTAATGATTAAGGGCAGTTAAGTGACCTGAAAGTATCGCTGTACAGGGATATCTTGAAATCTGCAATTTCTTATGAACCCAGCAATGGGACAAACTTTTTCAGATGAGCCATGGTGATAAGTGATCTTGCTTGTAATCTATATATTTTCCTGCTTGAGAGATCATGTTGGAAAGAATGGTTGCACGGGATTAGTCTTCTATGAAATGCCAGGTTGTCTTAGTTGGGACACTCAACAAAAGAATGAAATATTATTACCTGTATAGAGTCTAAAAGATTTTGCCTATCAATGCTTCTCAGGATTTCTTGCTTTTCATAGTTTCTCTTCATTGGCGATTTCTGTGATTTTGCTACAGTTACTTTCATGTGATTGACAAATAAATGCAGAGATCATACAATTGACTAGGTTCTGATCTAATTTCCTCTATCCGTTTCAGATGACCATGGAGCTAAAGGCAGCAGATTGGCTCCATGGCCTGCTCGCTTAACTTCTCCTCCTCACCGACTTGCTGATTTTGGCTATTCAAGTGAAATGTTCGCCAAGGACACGGTAATATCTCATACTTCAAACAAATATAAGAACCTTTCATCAGATAGCATTCAAAATGCATTATGTGGTCTAGATGCAATGCAGTACGGTCATCCATGGGACCACTCTGGACCTGCCAGTTCTACTAGTTGAGCTTTTAACTCAGCTTGCCTTTCTATTCCCCAACCATTGAACAAATTGACGGATGCAACCCTATAGGAACTTTATAGAAGAATGTCTGAGCAGGATAGTTCTATTGCTTTCATTTTAAATACAGTTTTGGCTGATATTTTAAACAAAATATCCGGACAGTCTGGTCCGTCGAATTAATTGTTGGACACAATTTCAACTTTGCATTGACTTGTTGGACCTGCTCAGTTCTGATAGCTATGACACTGGGAAGGAGTTCATGCACGGCATTTTCTCGCCCTTGCAGGAAATTTGGCAAAGGAGAGTAGAGAACTACTGGAGCCTGCTGAGCTCAAAGATCTCGGCCGACACTATTAGGAATGTGATGGACATGAAGGCAAACATGGGTTCATTCGCTGCTGCTCTAAGATCAAAGGATGTCTGGGTGATGAACGTCGTCCCTGAAGATGGGCCGAACACGCTCAAGCTAATTTATGACCGAGGTCTAATCGGATCCATTCACAGCTGGTATAGTGCTTTTCACTTTCACAGGATGCATATGCCTTTTTCGGAGCATATTTTTGCACTACTTGTTTCAATATCATCCCATATCAACCATCGTTGATTGTATAGTTTAAGATGTGTATATTTATTTTAACAGGTGTGAAGCATACTCGACCTATCCTCGGACGTATGACTTGCTCCACGCATGGACCATATTCTCTGACATTGAGAAGAAGGGCTGCAGCGGAGAGGACCTACTGATTGAGATGGACCGGATCCTCAGGCCCACAGGCTTTATCATCATCAGGGATAAGCAGTCAGTGGTAGACTTCATCAAGAAGTACTTGTCTGCCTTGCACTGGGAGGCTGTGGCAATCTCGGACTACTCTGACGAGGAAGGGGACGAGGTCGTGCTCATCGTGCAGAAGAAGATGTGGCTTACGAGCGAGAGTTTCAGGGACCCAGAATAGAGGATGGCTATGAGGATGTTAGAGTTTTTGGGGCAAGTTGCTCAGGAAAAGAATTATCACCTAAATTGTTTGGTAGAGATGGGACGGATTCCAGTTATTCTTGGGTATTCTTCTTTGTTATAATTTATTGATGTCCTTGATAAGGATTAAGGCAAGTACAAACATATGATAGGTTGCGATTGATTTGTTTTCTTTAGTTTCTGTTCTTAGGTAATGTTTGTTCTTGAAGTATAAACAGCTCCACTTCAGCAGATTCAGTGGGAGAGAAAGCCCATCTGGGTATTTTTTATGTTAATACCTTTGCTTGATCTGTAGGATGAGTACTTTGTCATATACGTCCATTGATTGAGGTCAGTGTCACTAAAACATGTATGACCACTGTGTACGCGAATATCATCATAGGCAACCCTACAAAACCAAGGGGACTAGCTAGCAGCTTGAATCTTACTCATGTGATTTTGTGAGTTCAAGGTTCTAGATTTAACATCCCTTCTATGCAATTGTCATTGTCAAAATGATTTGGTAAAAGGTGTGCTTTTAAGACTCGGGCCAGTATTGACTGCTGGTTCTATTAAATCAAAACAATATAGCTACCGGACTTAGGCCTTGATCTCTCAATGGAGATGCGGAAAATGCATTTACGTCAGGTTCACTTCAACTATATTAGTCAACACTTCATTGCAGTCGCCCATGGTCTCCAATAGACGAAGATATAATACGAAGAATTGAGCATCCGACATATATATTGCGGACAGGAGCGTTACTATGTATAGTAACTGAATGAATAACAAAATTGAGTCATTAATCAACAAATAATAGCACGATTCGTTAATCATCCTTTAACATTGAAATATCTTACCAAAATCATGCGAGAATTTGCACTCAAAACCTTGAACTCACTGCCCCACCTCGTATTTAGAACTCGAACACAATACACCTTGATACAGTGGCTGGTTGGATGCCTTCCACCACCGTTCGGTGTTGTTCCGGAGAAAAAAAAGGTGGTTGTTGAGCTCCATCCTCGTATCCTCGAAATCAGAGAATGGAGGAATCAAAATGAATGAAATAGAATGGGTAGTTTGACCTTATTTTTAATATTTTACTTAATTACACTTATGAAACTTATTCTGATCATTCATTTGGTGTAAACTTGCATCTTAAGTTGATGGAATGATACTTCCTTGAGAAGAGAAAAGAAATGATGATCATATCAGTTCTTGCGCAATTACACTCTTTCATAGATTAAAAAATAAATATAAAGATTGGTAGTTTCTTTTCATGTGCTGTTATAATTTAAGGTAAATTGCTTGTTGCGTCACATGATATGATAAAATTCTCTAAATTATTATGAACTTTAATAATAACCAAAATTTTCATATACTTCATTGATTTTTCCTCAAATTATCGTGAGGACTAATATCATTAATATTTGCATTTAAATTTGACGTGGCTCGTGAAGCACAGTTAGCACACATATGACATGTTAGGAATAATTGCCCCCACGGTACAAAACATTTGTTAGATGTAACATTTTGGTACAAAAATTTTAAAAAAAATAATATTTGACCATGAAACCGTTTTAAAATGTAATATTTGAGTACATTCTGTCAGATTTTCCTGTACATCAACATTTTCATATGTGTCATGTCTACATGTATGAAATTGATTTCGTAGATTGCTTACTTAGACTATTTTGATAACGTGGTTCTAATAAAATGATTTTTTATTTAAAAATGAAAAAATAAAGAAAATGAAACTAAAAAAGGGGATAGGGGTGCTTGCCGGCTAGCCGCCCCTCCGATGGGGGTCGCTGCCGTGGTTGGGCAACCTCCGGCAACCACACCAGAGGGGAGGGGCTAGCGGGTAGCCCCGCTGGTCTATTTTTTTTTAAGATGTTGGAGACAGGGAGGTTGCCCAGCCCCCGCGGCGACCCCATCAGAGGGGCGGGTGGCCAACAAGCACCCCCATCCGGTCTCCCACTCCTTTGTTTTCTTTTTAATTTTCTTTATTTTTTATTTTTAATTGAAAAATTATTTTATTAAAACCACGTCATCAAAATAGTCTAAGTAAGCAATTCATATAATCAATTACAGACATGCAGACATGCCACGTAGGAAAATGTTAATGGCGTCAAGGAAAATTTAACGGAATATATTAAAGTGTTGCATTTTAAAATGTTTTGTAATCAAATGTTATATTTTTTTTATTTTTGTACTAAAATGTTACATCTAGTAAAAATTTTGTATCGTGGGGTAATTATCTCTAACATGTCACATTATTAATTCTTTAAAAATCTTGGAAAATTATACAAAATAAGAAAAGATTTTACAAAATTCCAAAAATAAATAAAATATATAATTTTTCAAAATAATCTGAATTTTTTTAAAATAAAACTAAATATATAATTAAATAAAAATTTACATAAATATTATATTAATCACAAAAATATATTATAATAAATAAATAAAATTACAAATTACAAATATAAAATGGAAATCCATCCTTTAAGATGAAATTAAAATAAATTTAAAAATGAAAAAATAAATTTAGATAAAATTAAAATAAAATTTTAAAATATCTAAATGTAAAGATATGATAAATTAACAAAATAAATATTAAAATTTAAATTAAAATTCTAAAAGAGAAATAAAAATCAAATTCACATTTCATCTCATATTCGGTCATATTTAGAATAGCAAAATTGTCAAAAAATAATTGGGTTTGATCGGGAACGTATCCAAACTCAACGGATTTTAATGGGGCAAAATAAGATAATTTCATCAGATTATAGACAAAATTAGTAAAATTTGTATGAAATATTAAAGATTTTTTCCGAGTTTGGGCACGAAATCCATCCTAAATATTTTACCAAATAAAAAATAGGGCAATCTCTCTAAATCTTTTCCCTTCAAATCTTTCTAAATCCACCATCCAAACACTCGCATGGCCTTCAGTTACAATACTTGTGATTATCAACGAACTTACCCGGATCCATGGATCGAGATAATCGACTCCTCAATCCAAACAAGCTTTGCTGGTTGATATTTTCACTCTTAACTACTAATTTGAAAAAGTGGTTCAAACATGGGCACTCATCGTTGACTTTAAATTAAAATATTTTAAATTTAATTTTCCAAAAAAAATTTAGTTGAATTATCTCTATTAACAATAAAAAGTTATCTCTACTCTGCTCTGATCATGGCAAACATAATATCTTCAGTGAGGCTAGCATTACCGCCCCCGAAAATTTTATTAAACAGTAAAGGTATTATACCGTTGCCCTTCCCTACCGTCGGATCTAAAGGGCGAATCTAGACTACCCATTCTTTTCCTTTGTTATCCGGTTGTTAGTTTCCCTTTTTTTTTGGGTCTTTTGTGTGACGCCTTGGTGCATAAAGACCTGTACCAAGGCAGAGGTGCAAAAAATTAAAAATTTTGTTTTGTCTTTTAGCATTAGGTCTTAGCACAATAGAACTTACCACAATAGAGGTGTGAATCAATTTACAAATAAAATTATAACTTTTTAAACTAAATTACAAGTAAAAATTATAATTCAATTGAAAGACCTATAGCATATGAGTTACAACTTTGTTAACAAAATTATAAGTAATAGTTGTAATTTAGTTCAAAGCCATGTAACAGTTCAATACAACTTTTTTAACTGAATTACAAGTTATAGTTGTAATTCAGTTCAGAGAGTCATAACAGGTTAATTACAACTTTTTAACCGAATTACAAGTAATAGTTGTAATTCAGTTGAAAGATTTGCAAGACCCAATTACAACTGAATTAACTACGTTACAAGTATTTGAACTGAATTAAAACGATTACTTGTAATTTAGTTAAAAAAAACTATAATTAGGTCATTACAAGTTTTTGAACTAGATTACAACTATAAATTGCAATTTAGTTAAAAAGTTATAATTGGACCATTACAAGACTTTGAACTGAATTATAATTATAAGTTATAATTTAATTAAAAAAGTTGTACATAGTGTGTAATTGGGCCGTTACAAGTCTTTAAATTGAACTACAAGTATCAGTTGTAATTTAGTTTAAAAAAATCATAAATAGTGTGTAATTGGGTCGTTGCAAGTCTTTAAACTGAATTATAACTATAAGTTATAATTTAGTTAAAAAAAGTTGTAAATGATGTGTTATTAGGCGTTACAAGTCTTTGAACTGAAGTTGTAATTCAGTTAAAAAGTTGTAAATTGTGTGTAATTAGACCGTTATAAGTCTTAAATTACAATTACAAAAATTGTAAATGGTGTGTATCTGGACCGTCACAAGTTTTTGAACTGAAGTATAACAATAAATTGTAATTTAGTTAAAAAGTTGTAGTTGGGTTATTACAAGTCTTTGAACTAATCTAATTAAAAAAATTATAAATTGTTTGTAATGGGACCGTTACTAGTTTTTTAACTGAACTACAAATATAAGTTGTAATTCGGCTAAAAAAGTTATAAATTATGTGTAATTGAGTAGTTACAAGTCTTTGAAAATTTAGTTAAAAAGTTGTAAATTGTGTGTAATTGGACTGTTACAAGTCACTGAATTACAATTATAAGTTATAGTTCAGTTAAAAAAGTTGTAAAAGATATATTATTGAGCCGTTACAAATCTTTAAACTAAATTGTAATTCAGTTTAAAAAAGTTGTAATTGAACCGTTACAAGTTTTTTAATTGAATTACAACTATTTAGTTAAAAAAGTTATAAATTGTGTGTAATTGGCCTATTACAAGTTTTTTAACCGAATTACAATTATAAGTTATAATAGTTAAAAAAAGTTATAAATGGGTTGTTACAAGTCTTTAAACTAAATTACAACTATAAATTATAATTTAGTTAAAAAATTGTAAATCGTGTATAATTGGACTGTTATAAGTCTTTGAACTGAATTACAACCTATAGTTGTAATTCTGTTAAAAAAGTTGTAAGTGAATTGTTACAAGTCTTGAATTAAATTACAATTACAATTATAAGTTGTAATTTAGTTAAAAAAGTTGTAACTAGTGTTAATTAGACCATTACAAGCATTTGAACAGAATTACAACAATTGTAATTCAGTTAAAAAAGTTGTAATCTCCATTACAAGTTGGTATCCGTTCCAACTTCAACCATAGCACAAGTTCTTACGCGCCAAAATTTCAAGATAAACGACAAATCAAAATTTTCAATTATTTATACCTGTGTCGTGGTCCATATTTTTATGCACCAAGGAATCTCGCTAAAAAATAGGAGAAAAAAAGTTCTCCTGAATTATCGGCTATAACCGGTTACCCCTCCACGGTACTAAACCGTAAAGGTTTGATAGTGGCGTCCCTGCCCCCACTGCTTTGGCAAGCCTTTTGTGCTCAAATTCTGAATTGATTGTCTACCCAACTGAAGAAAGAAAAATAAAGGAAGAAAAAGTATCGGTCCCCTCACGTTGCCCGACTTGGAAGGGAACTCAATATTTCCCCTGCTTCGGTCCCACCAGCGAAATGTAAATCTCTTCCCCTGTGGATCCCACACTTACCTAACTCTTATGAGAAAGTCTTCAGTACAATGATAATACCTCATCAATATTATCTTGTGATATCACAAACTAAGAAGAGTTCACCACGTTAACAATTTTATGATAAGAAATTTAGATGGTGAAAAATATAATCAGATCCTTTTTTTTTTCAAATTGAAAACTTAAAAAATTAAAAATCTAAATAAAAATTGAAAAGGCTAGGAAAACTCAGTACCAATCGGTAAAAAGATAAAGAGGATGCTTAGGATTACCAAACATCAATTTTTTAAGGTTTCGTAAAGTTATAAGCAGCCTGAAAAAATAGGATTTGAATACAAATTTTGTCGCATAAATTTCTCATCATGAAATTGTAGATATAGTGATCGAACTCTTATCAATTTGTAACACCACGTGATAATGTTAATGTGATATCATTGTTTGACCGAAGGCTTCCCCCTTAGGAAGGCACAGAAAATTCCTGCGATGGGCAGCAAAATTGGACGTTGACAGTTTGATTTGCTTTGCCAATTCAGAAATTTGTCTCCGCAGGCTGACAGAGAATAATGAAGGCAAAGCAATCTGGGAGAAAGTATTCGATGCATCGGATATATTATGTGATAATGTTAATATAGTATATTTATTTAGTTAAGGTTCACCGTTTGTTAGGATTTTATATATTTGTTTAAGTTTTTAAGGATTTGATAATTTTAACTGTACATGTGTTGATTATATAGTAAATCTTAACTGGATGGGTATATTATTTCAATATTGTCATGTGGTATATCTAATGAATGAGGCTTGTGGATTGTAAAATTTTTCACTTAGAATATTATTGAGTAAATCACGATGAAAATTCTATACGTTTGTTATTTCTTGCAAGTGAGTCCTATATATTTAAAAGTGATAAATTTAGTCTTACAAGTTCGCTCCGTTATAAGCATTAGTCCGTTCTGTTGCTCATCATTAATTCAAAGTTGACATGATATAATTCCCATCGGTTTAATCTAATGTGTTAATTTTAAACACTAACGTGAATGCTTTTAACCCTACATGTACTTAATATTATTTATTATTCCCAAATAGATGAAATTAGCCGTCCAAAACACAATCTTAAACCTCATCTTCTTCTGAAGGTTGACAGGAAACACCAGTGACCCGTTCATAAGCTGGGAGAGGATCGATAAATAGTTTAATTTGAAAATTTTATTAATAGTGAGAGATAAAAGAGCAATTTCATCTATTTGAGAATAAAAAAAATAATATTAAGTATACGTAGGATTAAAAATATAATGTTATCATTCAAAATTAACACATCAGATAAAACTAATAGCAATTGTCACTTCAACTTTGAATTAATGTCAGGTGATGGAATGGACTAATATTTATAATTGAAATAACATATAATACTTAATTTATCGCTTTTAAATATACAGGACTCACTCGAAAAAAAACAAACATATAGGACTCCTGGCTTCATTTTCACAAATATTATTGCTGTTAAAGTTACTTGATTCTACCAATAAATTTTTCGATAATACTATCTCATCGAGTGAAGTGAAGAAGTGTCAAAATTACAGTAAATGGGTAGATGAGTAGATGAGTGTTTACACTATAAGAAAACGTGTATTTACCGATAAAATTTTCGTCGATATAATATTCCGAAGCGTTATTGATAAACGATAACTTACCGATGAAATATGAAGAAAAACTGTTATTTGCCAAAAAAATGTGCGGAATTTTGTCGAAACCTTTTAATTTTTAATTAATTAAATTGCTGACGACATGGTGCATGATATTTTCCGGTATTTTGGACAATTTATGGACTCGTTTTTTTTTTTTTACAAAATTTTGTAAAAAAATTTCAGCATTATTAACAAATTACCCAGTGACACGGTGGACGGTACTATGCAGCTGCTTTGGGCAATTTATTACTGAAGAAACGGTGGTCGATGTTTTATCTGTAACTTTGACAATTTATTACCGACAAAATGGTTGCGGATATTTTATGTGTAGTTCGGTTAATTAATAATAGGGACCGATATTTTATCAGTATTTTTAAAGAAAGCAAAAACATGAAGTTAAACTTTGAACAACCAATTAATGACATAGTGGTCGGTGTACTTTTGGTACATTTTGGACAAATTTTTCTCGGAAGTCTTGGGTAACATCCTTGGCAGGTAATTAATGATATATTTACTAAATATATTTTTCAATGAATTTTATAGGACAATTATATCCTATTTTATTCACTCAGATATATATTTCAAAAATCTTATCCATGCCCACGTTCTCTTCTAATATTTGTTGAATTTATAAAAAAAAAAAAGAGAAATCAAATGATTCTTGGCATGATTTATACCCTCTGAAAATCACATTGAAAATGTTAGACCCCGATAATTTGCACACAAAAATACCTGATTTGGCCGTGGTTGCATGTTATATTTTAAGAAGGACAAATTTTTTTAAAGATATAAGTTGTGTAACAAATATCGATATAGGTAACAAACACAAGGAAAAAGTAATAGTAGGAAAATCCCATTACTAACGAATGTTCTATATGTATCGATTAGTTTGATACCTTGAATGATAGGGCACCATTTTAACCATATATTAGGTGGCGTAATGTTTCATCCTTCGAAAGAGTTTGATAAAACTTACCAGGATTTTACGGTAGATCGTGTAAAAATATATTTAAATATATTAAATATTTTATGTAATGTGAGGATTAAGTTATGTGTGGACTAAAACATCCCCTTAAAAGAGAGACAAAGGACCGAATCTCTACAGTATCATGTGCATATACTTAATTCAAGGTGCACGTTGGGCAGGTTTGTATGCCCAATACATTAAAAAAAAAACTATTTTTACATGAAAAATAGCAATAATATCTTTGTCAGACAAAAGATTCCGTCGATAATATAGGCAAATTATGGACAAAATTTTGTTGCTAATATAGATAAATTATTGGGTAAATTACCGACAAATACACATGGTCGACATACTTAGATCACCGACAAAATATTGACAATCCTTTGGACTGAAAAGCATTTTCATCATCAAACTTTTGTCAAAAATTTTTCGATAACATTATGATGAGACTTTTGTTTTAACAAATGAATATTATGATTGAATTTTGTCGATAATTATGATTCCTGACAAATTTTCGAACAGCGTTTTTATTAGTAAAAATATATTTCCTTTTAGCGTTAATCCGAGTTGTTGCCAAACTTATTACTAGCTAGTTAACTAGAGCAATTTTATCAATGTGAGTTAGATCTGGTAGTTCTACAAGCATTTTCCATAGGTAAGGTTTCTTGAATTTGATTCTTGTGAATAAATAAAACCCTAGAGAGTTTTATTCCCGGGTGAGCTTATCATACTCGAACTTGAATTATTAAGAGTCATCTTCAACCTTTAGTATAAGTGATTCTTAAAACCTAATGTAGTAATTAGATATTGCAGATGCCAGCTATAAATATATAGTTTTTGAATTTTTTTCTGTGAATTTATTATTTTCCTTTTTTCTTCTTATCTGATTCAATTAAGGAACTCTTTTTATCCGTTTTAATATTTTTTTTGCTGAATTTATCCGTGTTAATTTATTAGTTGATCTGATTTGTTAATTTTAAGTATTTGGTGACCTTTTTATTCGTACCTACGAGTCACTTTTTTTTCCAATTGTTAATTTTTTATTATAATTTTCATGTATTTTTCTTCGTTATATGTTGCTCTTGTGTATTGATTGGCTGTTTTTTTTTTCATTTCTTTTCATCATTTTTCCTTCCTATATAATGAGCAGCAGTATTTTTCGATATATATTACCAGATATTCAGAAATTTAATAGGTGCTAACTAATTCAAGTTCGAGTTGAATTGACCCATTAAAAGGGTAAAACTCTCATAAATAAATTTTCTCTATTTATAATATTTAAACCGGAGATTTTGGTTGAGGAAATAGATGTTTTACAATTCTAACCAGTTCATGATGGTGCAACAGTTTTTTTTCTTTTCGGTGTTTTCGCTAAAGGAGTAGGCGAAAATAGAGAATAAATATAAATGAAGGACTCTGCGTATGATAATCGAACTCGAGACTTCAATTGTTATATCGAGAATGATATAATTGCACCGATCACTATTTCTTTTAAGTTTTTTGGTTTTTTTGTTATTTCATTTCATGTCATTTTTTATGCATGAAACATTGAATGAAATACAATAACTACTTTCATTTATTTTTTACTTCATCATGTTTTTAGGAGTCAGTTATTTACATTCTAATTGATATTTTATTAAGTTGGTGGAATTAATATTTTCTAAAAAAATAAAGAATGCTCATTCCACTTCTTTTATCTATATTTTATCACATTTTCTAGATGGTGGTAATAATATCGACTTTTTCTACGTATTATTTTAATGCATTTTATTAAATCCGTTCATTTTCATTATATTCCATGCCAACATATCCTTCGGGTCAGGAATGAGTTTAGCAGTGCTTGCCGGGCAATTGGACCCATTGAACTCAGAAAAATATAAGAAATATTATATATATTTAACTTAAATTTATTTATTTATATTAACTTATCTTATTTTATCTCTCTTAAATTCGTTCTTTTCCTTTTTTTTTATTATGTTTTCTCCACTCTGACAAATTTGCTGGATCCTTCCTGCTGCTGGTCGGTTGATTCCTTCTATTCAAATTCCTCAACCACTTTTGGTGATTACACTGTATACAAATTACTTTTTTGATTTGTACCTTTTTATGGTGTGCACCACTAATCTCCATAAATTATTTGAATTACTGATTAATCTAATTCGAGTCGAGTTGGTCCATTAAGAGGTAAAACATCCCAACATGAGTTTTTCTCATTCACAAAAACTTTAACCCAATATCTTTATTTAAGGGGAACGAGTATTTTATCACTTGAAGTTGGTTATGTCCATTTGTATCTTTACCACCAAAAAAGAACTTTTATAAATATCCCTATCACCTTCGTACCGGGATCAATTTCATTCTAAAGTTATTTCACAGGTGCGAAATCCTCTATCCACTTGTTAGCGAAATAATGCATGTATTAATATTAAATCGCAACTGAAATTATAGCAAGATTTTTCAGATAATTTGACAATAAGAAATAGAATTGACAATAATAAAATAAAGATTCAACTATTAAATCGATTAATACTTCTAGATCACAATCCAAGATGACTCGAATTGGTGAAGAATTCCTACTGGAAAGAGGAATATTAATAGAAACACAAAATTAATATAGAAATACAAACAACAGAAGTCAATGCCTCCGACAATTACTGTTTCCTAAAAATTGATTCTCTCTTTCTTGATCATTCTAAGGATATGTAGACGTTAGTCTACCAAGATACAAAGATGATAGAGTTATAAGTAGTGTCGAACTTGAAGCTCTCAAATGAATCTTATAGTAGCAGAATACGACTTGAAACTTATGCACAAAAACTAAAGAGAGTTTTTGTTTTAAGTTTGAAAACTGTATTTTTATATATATTCAACTGTGAGCAAAATGTTCAATTTATGAAGGAGAAAGGAAATATGTCAGTTACTAGTAGTTAAAGTATAAATCTGGATGAGAAAGAAGGCTTGGTGCAGTCGGAACCGTTCTCATCTAGTGACATGAGGGTCTTGGGTTTGATCTCACTTGTGAGACTTCCCGTGCCCCTTTTACATCCTCTTCCTTCTACCCCTCTAGGTTTATGTGCCTCCTATTACACTGAAAAAACTACAAATTTGGTTGCTGCTTAATTATCAGGCACGATATTCAATCAGATTACAAATTTGGTTACTGTTGAGAATCCAAGAATTTTTTTCCATAATATGACTTCTAAAATCTCTACATTCTAATTTATTAGAACGAATAAAATATTATAAAAAAAAAAAGTAAAATTCGCAATTGATTTTTTCCTCTTCCATGAGGGATTAATATCCCTATTTATCCAATAAGGGCTTAACTCAAGAATAGGCTGCCATAAGTTTATATTTGAAAGGAAATATGCTGGTTACTAGTAGTTAAAGTATAAATCTGGGTGAGAAAGAAGGTTTGGTGCAGTTGTACCGCTCTCTCTCAGTGACCTGAAAGTCTTAGATTTGATCTCACTTGTGAGACTTCTCGTGTCCATTTTACATCCTCTTCCTTCTACCCCTCTAGGTTTATGTGCTTCCTACTACCCCTCTAGGTTTATGTGCTTCCTACTACACTGAAAAAACTACAAATTTGGTTGCTGCTTAATTATCAGGCATGATATTGAATCAGATTACAAATCTGGTTGCTATTGAATTGTTGGGCTCAATATCGAGTTGATTATGATCTCGTGTTTTCTACCAACATCATTTGGTAGTTATCATTTAAAGTAGAATCCAAGAATTTTTTTTTTCCATAATATGCCTTCTAAAATCTCTAGATTCTAATTTATTAGAACGAATAAAATGTTATACAAAAGTAAAATTCATAATTGATTTTTTCCTCTTCCATGAGGGATTAATATCCCTATTTATCCAATAAGGGCTTAACTCAAGAATAGGCTTCCATAAGTTTATATCTGAATCATCCATTTTCTTCTAATTCATGAGAATTAATTTCTTATCCAAACCCATTTGACTTGCTATTTTTTTTTTAACAATTCCCCACATAATTAAAAATTATTTTTATTTTGACTCAACAATAGTTTTCATCACGTGAATCCTGCATAGGATAAGTAGGTGTCTCCACCTTTGAATCTTCCCTAGTAAAGGATCATATAACTCACACATATATCCATTTATCATACATTCAATTCGTATGGTTGGTTCATTTTGGCTTGAACACCTTTCTGGTTTGTAAAAGTTACTAAAGAATTAAGCCCATAACTCTTCTTTGAAGAGGCCTCACTTTAGGAGATTCATAAACTTCAGAGGATTCTATTTACTCATTTACAAACCATTAAAGCATCTTCAATACTAACCCCATTCCTTCAATGTCATTGTTTCATGTCAAGGAATAGATTGAAGAATAATCCTTCACAGTGATTTCATTAAATTTTATGAGTAGATTATCCCTTTGAACCTAGATCTTAGAATCTCTAGTCAACAAGGTTGGTTTTTTTCTTCTTAAAGCCATTCCTTTTATGTATTTAAGTCCCATTCTTTTCAATATTTTCTCAACTAACTCTCTATTTAACCCTTTTATTAGTGGATCCGTCAGATTATCTTTTGATTTTACATAGTTAATAGTGATAATTCTAGTTGATGGTAGTTTTTAATGGTACTATGTCTACGATGTAAATGTCTAGACTTACCATTATATATTTAACTTTTGTGCCCATCCAATAGCTGAACAACTATTTCAATGAATACATTTTGGTGGCACCGATTCTTTTCCATTTTGAGATATCGTTTAGGAAACGTCGAAACCATTCAACATCTCTTCGAATTTATCTAAAGTGATAAATTCGAAGTCTATTGTGGATTGAGCTATCACTGTTTATATAGAGGACTTCCATGATACAACTGCTCCTACTATTTTGGACACATATCAACTTATAGATTTCGAGATGTTTAAATTTTATTTGCATCAGTATATCCTTCAAGTACCATTGGATATCTAGTATATAGTATAAAACATAATCCCAAGTATAGCTTAAGTACCTTTACTATTATCACCTTCCTATGGGCGGCACTCAAATTATTCATGTATTTACTCACCCTACTAACTATGTAAGCAATATCTGAGCTATAACAACTCATAAAATACACAAGACTATCAATACCCTTGAGCATTCCACCTGTACAATATTCTCCCATCTATTCTTTGATAGATAGAGACTTATATCTAATAGTATTCTAGCGACACTTGAATTATTCTTATTAAATTTCCTAAAGATTTGTCCACATAATGAGACTGACTTATGATAAGTCTATTTGATATTTTCATGATTTTAATTCATAAAATCACATCATTTAAGCCCATGTTTTTCATGTAGAATCTTTAATTCAACATATTCTTAGTAGATTTAATGGTTCTCTCATCGTTACCAACAATGAGACTATCATCTATGCATAGACCTAAAATGATATAACTATTTTATGTCTATTTTATGTATATACACTTATCACACTAATTGATCTTAAACTACTGGTAACCATTGTACTATCAAACTTTTCATGCCATTATTTTGGATCTTACTTTAAGCCATACAATGATTTTGCCAATTTAAGGAATTTTTTCCTTTTATGAAGTCACAAACCCTTCGGATTATTCCATATAAATTTTTCATCTAAACCTCCATTAAGAAAGTAAGTCGTTCTCCTGTCCATTTGATATACTTCTGTCATAATCGCAAACACCATCCTAGTGGAATTTATTCTCATCACAGTAGAATAAATATCAAAATAATCAAGGCCTTTCTTTTACTTGCATTTTTTTAATAATAAGTCCAGTCTTGTCTTTGTTGATGGAGCCATCTGCTTTCATCTTACTTTTAAAGATCCATTTGCATCTTAAAGTTTTACAACTAGGGGGAAGATCTACTAACTCTCATGTAAATTTTATAAAATAGAATCATTCTCACTATTTATTGCCTCCTTCTAAATGGTCCCTCTGAAGAAGTCATGACTTTTTCATTGTCCACGGTTTCTTTTCCAACAAATATGTAATAAAATTATTTCCAAAGATTTTTTTTACACTACCCTTTTGCTACTTCTTGGCTCATTTCATGATCGGAACAATGATTCAATTCATGATTTTTATCATTCAAACTTTCGACAACTCGTTTCAATGAATTAGATTCCTCATTGGATCTATACAAAGATACATCTTCAAATAATGGTATATTTCTTGATTCCATTATCATATTTCTGTGTGTATTCTGAAATTTTTATCCATATACAGGGAATCAATATGCATTACTATTGTATCCATAGGCTATAAAAATATGGTCCATCATTTTAGTAAACTATCTTTACCTTTTTTGGCATTAGAATAACTACTTTTGCAAGACACCTACAACTCGTAAGTGTTTGTAAGATGGTCCCCCATACCACAATTTATATGGTGTCTTTTTCTATTTCTTTTGAGGTACGTTATTCAAAAGACAATTACTTATCAAAATAACTTCCCTCTCCACGTTCTGGGATAATTCTAAACCTATTAACATTACATTCATCATTTATTTTAGTGCGATTTATCCATTCAGCAACACCATTCAATTGAGGTAAGTAGGGTTCAGTTACTTTATGAACTATTCCCTATTGTGCACAAAAATTATCAATGGTGCTTCATATTCACCACCTCTATCACTTCTCAATTTCTTTATTTTTTATTGAGTTGATTTCCAACCTCATTCTTATAGAGAATAAATCTTTCAAGGCTTTAAGCCACAAACATCACTATGAATTAATTTAAGTGTTTCGGTACTATTGATGGTATGATTTGTTTGATTTATTTACCTATTCCCGACTAAATTTGAGTTTCAAACCACTTTTCATATATTTAGAGGTGAATTACATATCATTTTATTCGAGTAATTAAATATTGTGATTTTTATCATTCAAACTTTCGGCGATTCGTTTCAATGAATTAGATTCCTCATTGGATCTATACAAAGATACATCTTTAAAGACTGATATATTTCTTGATTTATTATCATATTTTTGTGTATATTCTGAAATTTTTATCCATATACAAGGAATCTATGAGGCATTACTATTATAGTATAGCTATAAAGATTGTCCATCGTTTTAGGAAACTATCTTTACCTTTTTTGGCATTAGAATAACTACTGTTGCAAGACACCTACACACTCGTAAGTGTTTGTAAGATAGTCTCCTACCATACCATAATTTATATGGTATCTTATTCTATTTCTTTCAAGGTATGTATTCAAAAGATAATTACTTATCAAAATAGTTTTCCCTCTCCATGTTCTGGGATAATTCTAAACTTATTAACATTACATTCATCAT
>CM075297.1:1770622-1788178 GCA_037672795.1 Lagerstroemia speciosa | reverse complement strand
TACAAATCTGGTTGCTATTGAATTGTTGGGCTCAATATCGAGTTGATTATGATCTCGTGTTTTTCTACCACATCATTTGGTAGTTATCATTTAAAGTAGAATCCAAGAATTTTTTTTTTCCATAATATGCCTTCTAAAATCTCTAGATTCTAATTTATTAGAACGAAATAAAATGTTATACAAAAGTAAAATTCATAATTGATTTTTTCCTCTTCCATGAGGGATTAATATCCCTATTTATCCAATAAGGGCTTAACTCAAGAATAGGCTTCCATAAGTTTATATCTGAATCATCCATTTTCTTCTATTCATGAGAATTAATTTCTTATCCAAACCCATTTGACTTGCTATTTTTTTTTTAACAATTCCCCACATAATTAAAAATTATTTTTATTTGACTCAACAATAGTTTTCATCACGTGAATCCTGCATAGGATAAGTAGGTGTCTCCACCTTTGAATCTTCCCTAGTAAAGGATCATATAACTCACACATATATCCATTTATCATACATTCAATTCGTATGGTTGGTTCATTTTGGCTTGAACACCTTTCTGGTTTGTAAAAGTTACTAAAGAATTAAGCCCATAACTCTTCTTTGAAGAGGCCTCACTTTAGGAGATTCATAAACTTCAGAGGATTCTATTTACTCATTTACAAACCATTAAAGCATCTTCAATACTAACCCCATTCCTTCAATGTCATTGTTTCATGTCAAGGAATAGATTGAAGAATAATCCTTCACAGTGATTTCATTAAATTTTATGAGTAGATTATCCCTTTGAACCTAGATCTTAGAATCTCTAGTCAACAAGGTTGGTTTTTCTTCTTAAAGCCATTCCTTTTATGTATTTAAGTCCCATTCTTTTCAATATTTTCTCAACTAACTCTCTATTTAACCCTTTTATTAGTGGATCCGTCAGATTATCTTTTGATTTTACATAGTTAATAGTGATAATTCTAGTTGATGGTAGTTTTTAATGGTACTATGTCTACGATGTAAATGTCTAGACTTACCATTATATATTTAACTTTTGTGCCCATCCAATAGCTGAACAACTATTTCAATGAATACATTTTGGTGGCACCGATTCTTTTCCATTTTGAGATATCGTTTAGGAAACGTCGAAACCATTCAACATCTCTTCGAATTTATCTAAAGTGATAAATTCGAAGTCTATTGTGGATTGAGCTATCACTGTTTATATAGAGGACTTCCATGATACAACTGCTCCTACTATTTTGGACACATATCAACTTATAGATTTCGAGATGTTTAAATTTTATTTGCATCAGTATATCCTTCAAGTACCATTGGATATCTAGTATATAGTATAAAACATAATCCCAAGTATAGCTTAAGTACCTTTACTATTATCACCTTCCTATGGGCGGCACTCAAATTATTCATGTATTTACTCACCCTACTAAATGTAAGCAAATCTGAGCTATAAAACTCATAAAATACACAAGACTATCAATACCCTTGAGCATTCCACCTGTACAATATTCTCCATCTATTCTTGATAGATAGAGACTTATATCTAATAGTATTCTAGCGACACTTGAATTATTCTTATTAATTTCCTAAAGATTTTGTCCACATAATGAGACTGACTTATGATAAGTCTATTTGATATTTTCATGATTTTAATTCATAAAATCACATCATTTAAGCCCATGTTTTTCATGTAGAATCTTTAATTCAAACAGATCTCTTAGTAGATTTAATGGTTCTCTCATCGTTACCAACAATGAGACTATCATCTATGCATAGACCTAAAATGATATAACTATTTTATGTCTTTTTATGTATATACACTTATCACACTAATTGATCTAAACTACTGGTAACCATTGTACTATCAAACTTTCATGCCATTATTGGATCTTACTTAAGCCATACAATGATTTGCCAATTAAGGATTTTTCCTTTATGAAGTCACAAACCCTTCGGATTATTCCATATAAATTTTTCATCTAAACCTCCATTTAAGAAAGTCGTTCTCCTGTCCATTTGATATACTTCTGTCATAATCGCAAACACCATCCTAGTGGAATTTATTCTCATCACAGTAGAATAAATATCAAAATAATCAAGGCCTTTCTTTTACTTGCATTTTTTTAATAATAAGTCCAGTCTTGTCTTTGTTGATGGAGCCATCTGCTTTCATCTTACTTTTAAAGATCCATTTGCATCTTAAAGTTTTACAACTAGGGGGAAGATCTACTAACTCTCATGTATAATTTTATAAAATAGAATCATTCTCACTATTTATTGCCTCCTTCTAAATGGTCCCTCTGAAGAAGTCATGACTTTTTCATTGTCCACGGTTTCTTTTCCAACAAATATGTAATAAAATTATTTCCAAAGATTTTTTTTACACTACCCTTTTGCTACTTCTTGGCTCAATTTCATGATCGGAACAATGATTCAATCATGATTTTTATCATTCAAACTTTCGACAACTCGTTTCAATGAATTAGATTCCTCATTGGATCTATACAAAGATACATCTTCAAATAATGGTATATTTCTTGATTCCATTATCATATTTCTGTGTGTATTCTGAAATTTTTATCCATATACAGGGAATCAATATGCATTACTATTGTATCCATAGGCTATAAAAATATGGTCCATCATTTTAGTAAACTATCTTTACCTTTTTTGGCATTAGAATAACTACTTTTGCAAGACACCTACACACTCGTAAGTGTTTGTAAGATGGTCTCCCACCATACCACAATTTATATGGTGTCTTTTTCTATTTCTTTTGAGGTACGTTATTCAAAAGACAATTACTTATCAAAATAACTTCCCTCTCCACGTTCTGGGATAATTCTAAACCTATTAACATTACATTCATCATTTATTTTAATGTGCGATTTATCCATTCAGCAACACCATTCAATTGAGGTAAGTAGGGTTCAGTTACTTTATGAACTATTCCCTATTGTGCACAAAAATTATCAATTGGTGCTTCATATTCACCACCTCTATCACTTCTCAATTTCTTTATTTTTTATTGAGTTGATTTCCAACCTCATTCTTATAGAGAATAAATCTTTCAAGGCTTTAAGCCACAAACATCACTATGAATTAATTTAAGTGTTTCGGTACTATTGATGGTATGATTTGTTTGATTTATTTACCTATTCCCGACTTAAATATTTGAGTTTCAAACCACTTTTCATATATTTAGAGGTGAATTACATATCATTTTATTCGAGTAATTAAATATTGTGATTTTTATCATTCAAACTTTCGGCGATTCGTTTCAATGAATTAGATTCCTCATTGGATCTATACAAAGATACATCTTTAAAGACTGATATATTTCTTGATTTAATTATCATATTTTGTGTATATTCTGAATTTTTATCCATATACAAGGAATCTATAGGCATTACTATTATATGTATAGGCTATAAAGATATGGTCCATCGTTTTAGGAAACTATCTTTACCTTTTTGGCATTAGAATAACTACTTTTGCAAGACACCTACACACTCGTAAGTGTTTGTAAGATAGTCTCCTACCATACCATAATTTATATGGTATCTTATTCTATTTCTTCAAGGTATGTTATTCAAAAGATAATTACTTATCAAAATAGTTTCCCTCTCCATGTTCTGGGATAATTCTAAACTTATTAACATTACATTCATCATTTATTTTAATGTGTGATTTCTCCATTCAGCTACACCATTTAATTGATGTAAGTAGGGTTCAGTTACTTTATGAACTATTCCATATTGTGCATGAAAATCATCAATTGGTGCTTCATATTCACCACTTATCACTTCTCAATTTCTTTATTTTCTTATTGAGTTGATTTCCAACCTCATTCTCATAGAGAATAAATTTTTCAAGGCTTTAGCCACGAACATCACTATGAATTAATACAAGTGTTTCGGTATTTTGATGGTATGATTCGTTTGATTTATTTACCTATTCCTGACTTAAATATTTGAGTTTCAGGCCACTTTTCATATATTTAGAGGTTAATTGCATATCATTTTATTTGAGTAGTTAAATATTGTGTTTTCGAACTTTAAATGTGGAAAAGATACCGCTGGGATTGATTTACTGTGCAAGAAATCCAAGGAAGGTCAAGTAATCTCCTAGAAGAGGAAACTAGAACATGGATGGAAGCAGAGGATTTAAACCGCAGTCCACAGAGGATCAAGTGCTTTCCCAAGGAGTAGAGGACTTAGACTGCAGTCTACTGGGTGCCACACCATTCTCACACAGTTTCAAATAAGAAACTTGCTCTTCTTGATCCCAACGACTTAGAAAAGTTTTCAGATGTTTTCTCACACTTATTAAAGCAACTAATGATATGGAAATTAAGAGGAAAATGGTCAAAGACTCGAGAGACAAGCAACTATCCTAAAAGGAAAGTTCAAGATTGGAAAATACCATGATAGATGCCAACTCTTCCACTATATAAATTGAATCACTTTAGTAACTTTGTATATATCATCTCATCAACATTTAGCATATTTTAGTAAGACTCAAGAGCAAACAAAGGCTGCAAAATAGGAGTAAGAAGGAGAGTTTGAGCTTGAGGATTGTGGAGGTTTGATCGAGAGATTCGGCTCCACCACTATCTAGAATTTCTACTATACCTTTCTTTCTTATTTTCATGATATTGTCTTATCTCCCAACTCTATATTTTCTTTAATATGTTGAATGAAATCTCTAGATTCCTACGAGGATCAATGGAACCTATTTCGATGTTTTAAGTAAAGTTTTTTTCTCTCATGCGTATTGGAACCTAGATAACCAATTAGGATTGGCATAAATTGGCCTTTCAATATTAATTGCCTAGAGATAGAGTGGATTAGTGTCTTCCACTTAGGTATATTCTTGTGACATCGCGATGTGCATAAGAAGGTCGTGGGGAAACCCTATAACCCTAGGTTAATAACATGGTAGAGTCAATTGCACGAGAGAATGAATTTTCTTAAGACTAAATAGGTGAAGTTGTGAACCCTAGGACTTTCCAATTGACTGATTCTTACTTGTTTAATTTATATTTTAATTATTTACTCACTACTCCATTAATTGATTGAATTGGCTTGGACACGATTGTGCCAATTTTAGTGATTGGCAGAGAATCCTCGCGGGAATGATATCTTATTCATATTTTATTACTTGATTGCAATAAGTATACTTGCATACACCCTTATCTATGCAACATGTATTTCTTTCAATCGTTGGGATCAATGACCTTGAAATTTTGTCTCAACATAAATTTCACACTTGTGATTTGAATCAATTTGAAATTTCAGTATATGCTCCATGTTAATCAAATTTCATATAAAATCATAATTAATATATCCTAGTCTACCATAACATAAATTGGAAGACTCAATCAAGTAAGCGGTAGAGGTAGTCTCTTTTATTAATGATTGTTATCACATTGAGCTTGAAAAACCCATTATATTCATACCCCCTTCCAACATACCATCCGAATTTTGACAAAATAAACTTTTTTGACCCAAAAACCATATTAAAACCACGTTTGTTTCATAAGAAACTGACAGCAGATTACTTTGGATATCTGGTTTATATATCACATTGTTAAGGGTTAGTAGTTTTATAGAGGTCATCTTCAATACCACTTTCCTTAGCCTTCAATGATAAATGAGGTCCAGTTTCTCATGTACAACTTCAGTTCACTTACCTGCTCCAAGATTGTGAAGAGATCTTGGTTGGAGCAGACATACTGAGTAGTTCTATTATCAATTCATCACCCTTTGGATTTGACCTTGCCAGATTTACCTCTAAAACCACAATTGAGAGGTTGGTGTTAGACACATGCTAGGCAATTATATCAACCAAGTTGACCTCGAGCTTCTTCTTTTTGGGAAGCTAGTACTCAGTAGAATTGTGGTCCCTTTTTATCACAATTGAAGCATTAACCTTGAAACTTATTCTTGAAAGTGTCTCCCTTAGACTCGAGCTTGGGCTTGTTGTTCTTGGGCTTCAAGCTTTGTTGGAAAAATGGCACGAATAAAATATGTAAATGAGAAATTATTTCTCATAAAAATGGAGGAAAGTAATATGGGTTAAGAGGCCGATCCGTGATGTGCTGATGGAAGCCCAATTGAATTGCACCTGTGTGCAAGAAGTAACTTGCATACGTGAGACTTCCCAGCCACCTCTCTTCAATTTCTTCAATCATTTGCCATTGAGATCATCTCAGTTATATGAGATGTTTCGCTGTGGATGAAGATGGCAGAATCAATTGCCATTAATGGCCAAACATTGGTGGCAATTGAATCTGCCTCCTTCTGAGCTCCTATAAAAAGGAGCATGGAAGAGAATATGTGCAATAGGAGAAAGAGAGGAAAAGAGGTAAAGAAAAGAAAAAAAATTCCTTTTTAGACGTATGTAGATTTGTGCCATTTGATAGATAATTTTCATTCTTTTCTTCAAGGAGAATCACTTGGCATAGGTTACTGCATATAATCTTTTTTAGAAAAAAAATCCTCTCTATTTTTCTGTGCATTGGTTTCTGTGATATTCTACTTCTGTTTGATTTGCTCGAGAGGTAGGAGTTCGGTGCTAGCTTCTTCTTTGCTATCATTGTATCCTAGGCGACAAACAACCATGTATCCTCAACATGACCTAGAGGGGACGGATTTATCTTAAGGAAACTATAACTACCATAGGTCTTGATTTTTACTATTTGTATTTTTGTACTTTTAATGGTTAATTCTGTATTTTAATTTTATATTATTATATGCTATAGTACAACTTTGAGTCATAAATTTTAATTTTATTTTCATCACAATCTGAGATTACATATTATTATACTCTCGAACTAATAAATTTTGCTCATGTCACGTTGGCTTTTGCAGCACTTGAAGGAATGTTTTTCTCAGACCCCTTTTGTCTTCTTCAATGAGAAGTCTAACGATGAGGTCCTCTAATGACATTTTCTTGCACTTGAACTTTAGGTAGTTCTTGAAGTCCTTCTACCCTCGTGGCGATTTCTCGATTATTGTAGCCACCTAAAGGGTTTCACTAACAACTATAAATTTTACATGAATCTATTGTAAGATTACTTGAATCTCTTGTATTTGACTAATCACTGTTTTTGAATCCACCATCTTGTAGTAGAGGAACTATCCAACAATAATTTCTCTGTGTTGACATCCTCTATTCTATACTTTGGTTTAAGGATTTCCATAATGCCTTCGTTGTCTTAACTGTACAGTAAACATTGTATAGCAAATCATGTAGACTGTTTAGAACGTAGCTTCTATAGAGGAAATTAGAGTGGTTCCTTCAATCGCTCGACGAGCCTAGGCATCTAATTGCCCCTCAAGAAGCTTCGAACCTTCCTCGATCAAGAACCTTGCAAGGTTCAGGGTGGTCAAGTAGAAGAATATCTTCTTCTATCATCTTTTGAAGTTCAACCCATTAAAATTCTCAGGTTTTTCAATGTGGTTCACTAAAATAGTAGCTTGGATGGCAATTGTACTTCCAATAGGTACAATGGGAGAGGATGTCAAGTCTCTCAAAGGATTAACAAGCACAAAGGCTATTACATTAGTGGCAATGCAATTGACCGCCTTCATGGGAGTGTTAGTATTATCAGTAGCCATCTAAAATTTCAACACAATGTAGGATTAATTTTAAGATTGTTAGAAAAATAATATATGTTTGATATTCGAATGGCAACTGAAATTACAACAAGAATTTTTAGATATTTTGATAATACAAAATAGAATCAACAATAATAAAATAAAGATCTGACTATCAAATCGGTGAATACTACTAGATTTCAATGCACAAATGATTCGAGTTGGTAGAGAAGTCCTACCGGAAAGAAGAATACTAATAAAAACAAAAAAAAAATTAACATACAAGAGTTAGAAACGCAAAGCATAGAAGTTGACATTTGTGGAAGTCGTAGTTCCTCGAGACTAATTCGCCCCCTCTGGATCATGCTAAGGACACTTGGATGCCATCTCTCAAGATACAGTGAGGACAAAGCTATAAGTAAGTAGCAACGAACTTGGAACTCTCAAGCAAACCAAACAGTAGAAGAATACCACTTGAAAACTATGCACGAAAATCATATAAAGTTTTTGTTTTGAATTTGAAATCTATATTTTTCATACATATGCAACTATGAGCAAAATGCTCAATCTTTATATAAGAAAGGAAATCTATTGGTTACTAGCAGTTAAAGTACAAATTTGGTTGTTATCGAATTATCAAGCACAATATCCATTCCGATTATGATTTACCGGATTATTATGCGCGATATCGAATTCGGTTACAATTACGATATGGAAATTGATTATGATCTCAAATTTTGTCACCAACATTTTTTGGTAGTTGCTGTTTATAGTAGAGTATGAGAATTTTTTTCACGACATGCCTTCTAGAATCTCTAGATTTTAGTTGATTATAAGAAACAAAATATTATATGAAGAGTCAAGATTCGTAATTGATTTTTTCCTCTTCCATGTAAGAATAATATCCCTACCTATCTCATACAAGCACAAATGGGCTCAACTCAAGAATGGGCTTCCATAGGTTTATATCTCACCCATCCATTTTCTTCTAATTCATGAGAAATAATTTCTCATTCATGTCCATTTAACTAGTTATTTTTTCTAACTCTTCTTTCTTTAGAGCTTATTCTCTCTCTGAGACCAAAAACCGTGTCTGAGTTTCATCTCCTCTATGGCCACGGCATCATCAGCCATTAGTAGCGATCTTGAGGTCCTTTCGACCTCACCACCTTGGAGTAGAGGTCTCATAGTTCATTAGGCCGACATATGTGTACTAGACTTCGACCTGTACTTTGCACGGATTTTATTATTTAGTAAGATTGATGAAAAATGAATATTTAACACATGATTAAATAAAATTTTAGTTGTAGTTAATTTTAAAATATGTGATTTTTTGGTAAATTAAATAAGAAATAAGTAATAAATTTAGAAAATATTGTGTGATAATGAAAAGAGCAAAATGAAAGTTTGAGAAAAAAAAAAGAATGCAAAAGAAAAGAGGGGAAAGTGATAGTGAGAGCGGAGAAAGATTATGTAATTACTTACTAATAAATATGTGGAAAAATGTTAATTTTGACACTCAAACTTTTGGACTGTATTCATATTTGACCAAAATCTTTTTTGGGTCAATTTCAATCCTAAACTTTTTAGATATTCTTTAGTTTTGGTAAATTAAATAAGAAATAAGCAATAAATTTAGAAAATATTGTGTGATAATGAAAAGAGCAAAATGAAAGTTTGAGAAAAAAAAAAAGAATGCAAAGAAAAGAGGGGAAAGTGATAGTGAGAGCGGAGAAAGATTATGTAATTACTTACTAATAAATATGTGGAAAAATGTTAATTTTGACACTCGAACTTTTGGACTGTATTCATATTTGACAAAATCTTTTTTGGGTCAATTTCAATCCTAAACTTTTTAGATATTCTTTAGTTTTAGTACTTTGCATTATTAAAAGAAAGAAAGAGGCTTTATTTATAAAACCTTTTGAGCCAACTTTAGTACCATTCTTCAAACTTTTACAGAGGAACCTTTTTTCGGTGCAAGCTCTTAAAAGGGGACACTGACAGGAGAGAATTGCGAATGTTGCATTACATGTTTCTTCTTCGAGAAGTAAAGATTTAGACATTACGAAGACAATAATTTACTTTGACTTTTTAATGGCCACCACAAATTATTTGAGTGGAATAAATTAAAGTCGTTATGCATTATGTAAAAAAAGCACGTAAACCTAAAAGTGATAGAAACGGATGGATTAATGGGGCACAGAAAATTCTATCGGTGAGGGACTTGCTTTGATAACACTTATAATTGGTGTTTTCAAACCCGTGCAATCTTATAAATTTGTCCTGAGTTAGCCTTAACATCATAAGAATATCTTAGAGAGAAAAAGTGGAGAGAAACTCTAAAACTTGAGAATTCTTGTATATTGCAAATAAAAGGAGGATTCCTTTATGTTGTGTATAGGATGATGAATACTTAGAATATTCCTACAAAATAAAGGAAAAAATTGCAAGCTAGCAAAACAAATGCAACAACTTGCCCTGATTATGTGTACTTTCTTATGGAGTTTGGTCGACAAGGCGTTAGCCACCTTACAGAATATGATCAATGATGTACGATGGAAAAACTTCCATATCAAGCTAATTTATGGCACACTCGTGGATTGACACATGGGTTCTCGTGCTTCTTTCTCCTTCTTGTCATGTTATTGGTCGCAAATGGGTGCATGAAATCAAGAAGAAACCTCATGTCTATGTCAATCTCTAAAAGGCATGAATGGTTGACAAACGTTTTAATTAATGGGAAGCCATTAATTATGATGAGACATTTCATATGGTCACTAAGCTCGTCATTATTAGATTTCCTTGATCAATAGGTTTACATGTGATAACCACCAAAATTTATTCACTCTCGATACCCATCAACTTCGAAGATCATTTTATAATCTTAAACGAGCCTTGCAAGCTTAGCATCTTTGTGCTAGCATTTTCCCTCATTAGTTTCATATTCATGTCCTTGAAGCCAATTATTTTATGTTTATTTTAATGTTCCAGAGATTTCAACTTTCTTTTGGTCCATGTCAATGATATCATTTTCACATGCACTCTGAATACTCTCTATTTTGACTTTTATTGGATATTCTCAATCGGGAGCATACCATGAAAGATTCTGGACCGCTTCATATCTTTCTAAGGGCAAAGGCAAATTCTAAATCTAGCAATACGTGTCGTGTCTAAACATATTCGTGTGAAAAGTAACTTGACCCATATATGACCGTTCAATAAACGGGGTTAGAAACTTCGAACATGAATATGACCCGTTTAAAATAGGGTTGACACGACGCCGACACATTTAACTCGTATAACTAAATGTGTATAGTGTAATTTTAATTTTAACTTAATATGTTTAAATGTGTTAATGGGTTTGACAGATAAACACATAATTATAAAACGGATTTAATCATGTCGTGTCTGATTACAGGGGTTCAAACCGATTTAACCAGTTATATTCAACCCGTTTAGGCTCAATCAGAACTGCCTAACTCCGTATTGTATCGTGTTGAGTTATCATATCGTGTCGAGTTATCATATCGTGTCAAAAATTGCTAGACCTAAGGAACAATATTCTAATATAGAATGCATTACACAAAATCCAAGTATACTCATGGTGGCATTCTTCGTTTAACCTCAACGATGGATTACTAACTGGTTAGGTACTTCTCTCGTCGCCAATGGCTCATATTTCTCTTCCGGATTGCTACTCATTTCATAATTCAACTTTTTGTCATTAAACTGTGGGGAGTGGACAGTACCTCAGTCTTGCTAGATTGATATTACCTTTGCGGTGAAGTAGATTTGTCGATCTATGCGTTGGTGCAATACTTCACAGTGGCTTGTAGTGAAGCACGTACTTCCATACTTGAGGGTACTAATAATATCTATGTTTCGCTTCTTCCGAAAAGGCACTATCTCCACTCTTAGTTTTTGATTGGGGAACCTCGATGATCAAAGGTATGTGAGTGGATTTACTATTTTTCTTGATCCTAATTTGATTTCTTGTAGTTTCGATAAACAATGTAATATTTCTTAACATTGGGGTCAAAATATAAGAGTTTGACTAATGCTATTGCTAAACTCATTTAGATTAATTCCTTTTTTCACGAACCATGACAATTTTTTGATATTTTTCGGTCTGAATCACTGGTATTCAGAAGTTGAACGGACTATAGCTAATCCAGTTCGAGTAAGGAGAGCCCACTAAAAGGGAGTGAACTTAATTCACAAGACTCGAGTTCGGGACCTTATTTGATAGAAAGAGATGTTCTATTACCCCAATCAATCTATTTTTATAATATTTTCGATATTTACCTTCTGTTTGATATGATAGTTTGTTTGCAGCATGTGTCATGATAAATCTAGTTTCTCATGCTCAAATGTAACATATAGGGATTCATCATCATTTTGTTATTGAATAATTTTGCTTGAAACATCTTCTTATTCGTACAATCAATTCATCCAATCAGCTCGTTAAGTTTTTAAAGCTAGGACATTTCTCCGTACCATGTTTGAAACACAGGTTCAAGCTCAACAATGAAATTCTTAGATGAATCAAGTTCATGGACAAACGCAGTGAACTTAACAAATGGATGTTTGACATGTAAGCAAATATGTCAAATTATGTTTAAAAATGATTATTATTAATAAATGGAAAAAAGATGATGTATTATTTAACTATAATGTGTTAAATATTCATTAGTAGAGTTCACAGATGACGTGATAAGCTAAACTCATGTAATCTCTCATGTTCTCCGCCGTTTCGCTTGAGAGGAGGGCTACTAACTAGACAGTGGAATGTAAATAGCCACTAGCAACATTTATATAATGTTTATACAAATTGTTACAAATTCAATGTGTGAAACTCATCCAATAAATAATTACAGATATTCTTCTAATTTTATCTCTTCCTTCTCATACTTTTACTTCTTCTCTTCATCCTATCGCATCTTTGATTTATATTATCTAATGAGTGAAAATGGTCCCCGTCGAATGGTTTTTTTGTAAAAATTGTTCGGCTCTGACTTTTTCTTGTCACTTTTTTCAAACTTAAAAAATCGTATCAAGAACTATTTAGGAAAATGAAAAACTAATCATCACGAGCTCTCTTTTTTTGGTGGCTTTTTGGGCCTAAATTTTAAAATTATAATAAATTAAATGAAAATAAAAAATAAAATTTATTATAAGTGAAAACTACTAATTGTAAAATTTTTACATAGTTTTTAAAATCAGATCAGACTGTGAATCTGTCATCAATCCAGTTTGATTTTATTAATTACTCGTTATACAATTCAAATCCAGTTAAACCCTCTTGCTCGACCGATCCAATAGGGTTTCCATTAAACCCATAAGATCAGGTCAAAAAACCTGTTAAATAAAAAGTTAAAAATTGAATATGAAAAGGAAAAGTAACCCTAATTTGTGCTGCTACATTCTTTTGTAAGTCGCTAACTCATTGTTCCCACCTGTTACCTAGAGGTCTTGAAATCAATCTTACCTATGAAATTTCTCATGCGCTTTTTATCCATTTTTTCTACAACTCTTTCCAGGCTTATATGTCCTTTTTGCATATAAAAAAAAAGTATATAGAAAAACAGATATCGATTGCTTTTTCCTTCCTTTTTGATTTTTCCTTCAAAACTTTTCTTCCTTTCTTTGTCGTTACTTATACCCGAATTAATTGAAATTTTTCCGTCAATTCCTGTCTTTTGTGTTGCCCTCCCGCTACGTTAACCCTCTCAACGAGTCTGTCTTATCCAATTAAAAGGTGAAAACCAAGAAGCCTGCTCCATCAGCTGTATTTTTGGTAACGGCAACATAATCTTCCAGCATTCTGCATTCCTTGCCTATAACAAATTTGAGAGGTTTGATCCCGCCGACCATCTAAATATTCCAAGCACTGACATTATTACAAAATTGAGAGGATTTACTTTGCGTTTGACACGAAGAAATCGAAAGCAATGGAATGTAATCAGTGATTTAGCCTTACTTTTAATATCTCTTAATTGATTGCACTTATGAAACTTGCTATTGTTCATTCCATTAGTGTAAAGTTTTTATTCAAGTCGATGGAATGATGTTTTCTTTTAAAAAAAGAAATAATCATTTCATTATTTCTCACAATTACGTCCTTTCGTATTTTTAAAACGAACATAGAAATTAGTATTTTTTTCCATGTAGTATTATAATTTAAACTATAAAATCTATTTCACTCCATTTTTTGTACCAAATATAACTTTAACGTATTATGAAGGGGGCACATGGGAGCAGCAGAAGAGTTTTAGGGAGCAAATCGAAATTAACCATATTTTCTAGAGCTCCTGGCATGACCACCAAAACACAGGCAGGCAAAAGAGAGAACTCCACCTCGACCAGGAAAAAAACAAAAAAGAAGACTCGGAGAAGAGGGAGACAGAGGGGAAGAGAGAGACGGAGGAAGAGGAGAGAGAAAGGTTTCGACTTTCAACGCGCAAAGGAGAAAAAAGGAGGATGTGAGAGAGACGAATGGGGCACCAGAATCATGAACACAACCACCATCTCCACCATCACCACCAAAGTTGCCCTACTCCCCTCGCTCTCCATTTCCCACTTTCTCCGTGAATTCCGGTTTCTCTCTCTAGGTTTTGCCTCGTAATTGGGACTGATCGCCTTCTTCTTACTCACTTAGCGGCCAGCCGTCCGATTCGGTCCTCGTCTCAATCCTGGACGGCCAGAATGCTCGTTTACATTTGCTACTGCTGACTCGTGAGTGACGTTCCTCTGCCGCTGCTCGTTCAATCCTATTGATTTGGTCTGTCAGTTCTGTGTTTTCCGGTTTCTGATTCGGGGTGAACTGTCGGGGTTTCTTGTGCGCCGTAGATCTTTCAGTTTAATGGTTTGAAGTTGAGTTTGGATAGGTGTGGCTTAGTAGGATCTTCAACGACTTTGTTCTGTTCGATGCTCTTGCTCTCGAAAGTCGAATGTGAGTCCGAGTGGTTTGCATCTATCTAGCTGTGAACTTTAGAAAGCATGAATCTTCTTGTCTTCACTGGCTCAGATGCTCTTTTTCTTTTTTGCATCCTCCAGAAGAGGAGACGCTTATTGTAAATTAGATGGTGCTTATGATCAGTTTAGATAACATATTGATTTCATGCTCTCTTTGACAATTTAATGACAAGCTGATATAATTCTTCGATGCTTTACTGATTGATTAACTGCATTGAATTAACCATGTGGCTGATGAGTTGCTGGTACTGTTTCTATCCTGGGGGACTTGCACTGATGAATGCGAAGGAATGGTTTGGACATCTGTTGATGAATGCCAAGGAATGGCTTTGGAATAATGGTGTGGTGCAATTTGTTCATATAAACTTATGCTTCTGTGGGAATCCCAAAGTGGTTATTCGTAATTCCCCATCCATCCCAGGAATTAATGTTTGTTCTGGCAACTAAAATACCCCGTTTAGAACATATTCTGGGTGTTACACATCTACACTTTACATCTATCCTTACCATTTTGAGGTTGTTATTATCTTTTCATGCATTAAGATAAACTTCTTATTGCTGCTCATTTTGTTTTAATCGATATCAAGTTTATACTCATTCTCTTAGGGGATTCTTGGTTTTCATCCTTTTAATGCGAAGTGTATTTATTGAAATTTTCAGCAGACAATGCTGCATTGGAACCCACAATTTTGCTCCTATAAAGCAAGAATCACAGCGTTAGTGTGTGATTTCTAGTCCATGGTAGCTGGCAACCTATATTGGAGATTATTGTGTTGAAGGTTGAGTAAGCAAATGGACTCTGCAAGGCGTTGGTTCAACAAGTATATGTCAAAAGATAAACCAAGGTCATCAAAAAGAAAGAAACTGCAGGTACTGGAAAAGAGGTTTCAAAAAATCCAGCAAGTGAAGAAGCACCTTCTAATGTCACTAAGCAGAAGGTTGCAGCTGCAAAACAGTACATAGAAATCATTACAAGAAACAAATGAAGGATCTTCAAGAAAGGAGGGAACGGTATGTATTTCCCCTTTGATCAAATCCAAGTTAAATTTATAATAGTTAATGGTTTATTGGATGCTTTGCAAGTTAGACTGGTTGTTATATATTTGTTATTTTAAATTTAAAATTAGCTCCAGCTTTTTTGCTGAAGAGTGTCAATTGCTGAACACCAAGAGGGAAAGGACCCGTATACTGTATGTAAAACATTATATGAAGGATTTTTAGAAGTAGACAATAAAATCACTGAGATGGAAAACAGTCAGCTAGATGTCATGATGAATTAATATCCCAATTACTATCACCGTGGTTCTGATATCAAAAAACTTTGAAGCATCTTTCAAATTATTAGCCCTGAAAGCTGTTCTGAATTCTTTTTCCAAAAAAAAATATTGGTCCTGAAATCTGTTCATGCCATCTTCCTCCAAAGGATCCAAAAGATCTAGAGCAGAATGCTTATAATAACTCTCTTCTTTCTATTTGTATCTGGAATGCAGTTCTACTTATAATTTCTTTTATGGCCTTTTGTCCTTTCTTGAAGATATTTAAGGTCCATATGTTCTTGTTATTATTTCAGTTTGATAAAAATCACTCTCTCTCTGTTCTTTGATTAGACATTTTTATCACTATAGATGTTTACATGAACCATTAGCAAGGTATATTGGAAAGACTAGACAATTCTAATTGATATTTTCAGAATGAACCATACTTTCTGCATTTAGAATGTGTGCTTAAGTAAGGCTGGTAGGGTAATATTGTTTATGCATCTTTCTCTTTCACCCCTATTATTTTACCCTTCTTTGTGTCAAAAATAGGTATTGCAATAAATATTGAAATTTACAAAAGTAATTGCTTTATTCATTTCACCTTTATGAAAATAAAAGTTTCAATTATTATATGCATACGGATGAGCTTCCCCGGTAAATTATCTGGACAAAATCTGTGTCCTGAAGCTGAGCAATGAAGGCTTAAATTTTCATGCAGTCGTAATGTTCTAGAAAAGAAGCTGGCTGATGCTGAAGTTTCTGCGGAAGAACAAAACAATTTGTTGAAGTACTTGGAGAAGAAGGAAAGAGAATACATGCGCCTTCAGAGGCACAAAATGGGTTGCCGATGACTTTGAGCCTTTGACTATGATAGGGAAAGGTGCTTTTGGAGAGGTATAGCATTATTAGATTAAAAGGCTCTTAAGCATCATTCATGAAAATTATTCTCCACATCCCAATATCTCAACTGTTCAGCTCTTTGATCAGGAAGTTGTTCAAGATAGTAGGTGTTAAGAATTCCTTCAATGATGTTACTTAAAATTATTCGTAATAGTCTGAGGGGCAAAGAGTAGAATTGTCCAGGACCTGCTATCTCATTGCTCAATCAGTAAGAGTAGAAACAGTGAAGTACTTACTGATTGAATTTCTGTTTGTTTTGTGGAGCAGGTAAGGATTTGTAGGGAAAGGGCAACTGGTCATGTTGTATGCTATGAAGAAGCTTAAGAAATCTGAGATGCTTCGCAGAGGGCAGGTACTTTGCCATTATAACAAGAGAAAATTGAGAATTTGACATTTTACAGGCCTACTTTGAATTCACTTTTGAGTTTTCAGGTTGAGCATGTGAAGGCAGAGAGAATTGCTAGCAGAGGTTGACAGCAATTGCATTGTCAAGCTTTATTGTTCCTTCCAAGACGAAGAATATCTCTACCTCATCATGGAATATTTACCGTGGAGATATGATGACTTTACTGATGCGGAAGGATGTACTTACTGAAGATGAGGCTAGGTTTTATGTTGCCGAGACCGTTTTGGCAATGAATCCATCCATAAACACCAATTACATTCATAGGTGAATAAGTTTTCTGCATCCACATATATAGTTATGTTCCTTACTTTATCTTTTAGTCTTGATACGGTTCTTTTTTTTATGCTTATGGCCTATTGCTGATGCCTAATCACTCCAGCTGGTATATTGTATTGCAGAGATATCAAAC
>CM075297.1:1082179-1087179 GCA_037672795.1 Lagerstroemia speciosa | reverse complement strand
AAGCGTGGGCTCGACCTCATCCCCCACTGGGATCTGTCCGCACGGCCTTGCCGTCTCCAACTTATCAAAACGATTCCCGGCAACGGATATCTGGGCTCTCGCATTGATGAAGAATGTAGCGAAATGCGATACTTGGTGTGAATAGCAGAATCCCGTGAACCATTGAGTCTTTGAACGCAAGTTGCGCTCAAAGCCATCCGGTCGAGGGCACATCTGCCTGTGTGTCACGCAACATGTCGGCCCCACAGCCCTGCCCCATCCCACCTCGGGCTTGCGGCAGCGGCAGGGCGCGGACTTGAGCGACCGATGGTGGTGGTAGATTCGTCGCTTGGGCAACAGTCTGGACCATCCCTCCCTCGGCGCTCGGCGGCCTTCCATCAAACACATGTGAACCCAGGTCAGGCGGGGCCACCCGCTGAGTTTAAGCATATCAATAAGTGGAGGAAAAGAAACTAACAAGGATTCCCCTGGTAACGGCGAGCGAACCGGGAAATGCCCACCATGAAAATCGAGCGCCCTGGGAGCTCGAATTGTAGTATGGAGAAGCATCCTCAGCGATGGACCGAGCCTAAGTTCCCTGGAAAGGGGCGCCACAGAGGGTGAGAGCCCCACTGTGCTCGGACCCTGTCGCACCATGAGGCACTGTCGACAAGTCGGGTTGTTTGGGAATGCAGCCCCAATCAGGCGGTAAATTCCGTCTAGTAGCTAGTTCCCTCCAAAGTTTCCCTCAGGATAGCTGGAGCTCAAGAGCGAGTTCTATCCGGTAAAGCCAATGATTAGAGGTATCAGGGGCACAATGCCCTCGACCTATTCTCAAACCTTAAATAGGTAGGATGGCGCGGCTGCTCTATTGAGCCACGCCACGGAATCGAGAGCTCCAAGTGGGCCATTTTTGGTAGCAAAACTGGTGATGCGAGATGAATCGGAAGCCTGGTTACGATGCCCAACTGCTCGCTAACCTAGAACTCACAGAGGGTGTTGGTCGATTAAGACAGCATGATGGTGATCATGGAAGTCGAATCTGCTAAGGAGTGTGTAACAACTCATCTGCCAAATCAACTAGCCCCGAAAATGGATGGCGCTGAAGGGCGCGACCTATACTTGGCCGTCGAGGCAAGTGCCAAACCTCGATGAGTAGGAGGGCATGGTAGTCGATGCAAAACCTAGGGCGTGAGCCCAGACGAAGCTGCCATTGGTGTAGATCTTGGTGTTAGTAGCAAATATTCAAATGAGAACTCTAAAGGCCAAAGTGGGGAAAGGTTCCATGTGAACAGCACTTGTACATGGGTTAGTCGATCCTAAGAGACGGGGGAAGCCCATCTGACAGTGCCGTGCACGCGAGCTTCGAAAGGGAATCGGGTTAAAACTCCTGAACCGGGACGTGGTGGCTGACGACAATGTTAGGGAGTCCGGAGATGTCGAAGGGGGCCACGGGCAGAGTTATCTTTTCTGTTTAATAGCCTACCCACCCTGGAAACGGCTCAGTCGGAGGTAGGCTCCAGCGACTGGAATAGCACCGCATGTCGCGTGGTGTCCGGTGCGCCCCCGGCAACCCTTGAAAATCCGGAGGACCAAGTGCCACCCACGCCCGGTCGTACTCATAACCGCATCAGGTCTCCATGGTGAACAACCTCTGGTCGATGGAACCCTGTAGGCAAGGGAAGTCGGCAAAATAGATTCGTAACCTCAAGAAAAGGATTGGCTCTGAGGGCTGGGCATGGGGGTCCCAGTCCCGAACCCGTCAGCCGTCGATGGATTGCTCGAGCTACTCCTGCGGCGGAAGTGGGTTGCCACATGCCCATCGGGGGACGAACTGGGAATGGCTCACTCGAGGGCCTTCCCCGGGCGTCGAACAGTCGACTCAGAACTGGTACGGACAAGGAGAATCCGACAGTTTAATTAAAACAAAGCATTGTGATGGTCCCTGTGGATGCTCATGCAATGTGATTTCTGCCCGGTGCTCTGAATGTCAAAGTGAAGAAATTCAACTAAGTGCGGGTAAACGGTGGGAGTAACTATGACTCTCTTAAGGTAGCCAAATGCCTCATCATCTAATTAGTGACGCGCATGAATGGATTAACGAGATTCCCACTGTCCTTGTCTACTATCCAGCGAAACCACAACCAAGGGAACGGGCTTGGTAGAATCAGCGGGGAAAGAAGACCCTGTTGAGCTTAACTCTAGTCCAACTTTGTGAAATGACTTGAGAGGTGTAGAATAAGTGGGAGCCCTCGGGCAAAAGTGAAATGCCACTACTTTTGACATTATTTTACTTATTCCGTGAATCGGAGGCGGGGCAACGCCCCTTCTTTTGGACCTAAGGTCCGCCTCGGCGGGCCGATCCAAGCAAAAGACATTGTCAGGTGGGGAGTTTGGCTGGGGTGGCACATCTGTTAAAAGATAACGCAGGTGTCCTAAGATGAGCTCAACAAGAATAGAAATCTCACATGGAACAAAAGCATACAACCTCGTTTGATTCTAATTTCCAGTACGAATACGAACCTTGAAAGCATGGCCTATCGATCCTTTAGATCTTCGGAATTTGAAGCTAGAGGTGTTAGAAAAGTTACCACAGGGAAAACTAGCTTCTGACAGCCAAGCGTTCATAGCGACGTTGCTTTTTGATCCTTCAATGTCGGCTCTTCCTATCATTGTGAAGTAGAATTCACCAAGTGTTGGATTGTTCACCCACCAATAGGGAACGTGAGCTGGGTTTAGACCGTTGTAAGATAGGTTAGTTTTACCCTACTGATGACAGTGTCGCAATACTAATTCTACCCAGTACGAGCGGAACCGTTGATTCGCACATTTGGTCATCCACTTGGTTGAAAAGCTAGTGGCGCGAAGCTACCGTGCGCTGGATTATGACTGAATGCCACTAAGTCAGAATCTGGGCTAGTACTGACCCATGCGCCCACCGCCCGATTCCCGTCCCGCAGTAGGTGCCCCTGGCCCCCAAGGGCACGTGTCGTTGGTGAAGCCCACACAGCAAACGAGCCCTGCGAGCCGCCTTGAAGCACAATTCCTACCAAGCAGCGGGTAGAACCCTTTGCAGATGAATTAAATACGCGACGGGGCATTGTAAGCGGCAGAGTGGCCTTGCTGCCATGATCCACTAAGATTCAGCCCTTTGTCACTTCAATTCATCCCTACCCTCCCCTTCCTGCCAGATCCGTCGAAAAGCCCCCGAGGTTATGCTTGACAGTCCAGCTGGCCAAGGTGCACTGCTCAATCACGGTAGCGGCCTTGCTCAAGCATTTGCTTGATCACTGCCATGCCATGCCACAACTCGGTAGCAGTAATGCTTGAGCAATGCCATGGCTTGCTCGACCACGGTATCGGCCTTGCTCGAGCACGGTAGCACAGTAGCAGCCTTGCTCGACCACGGTACCACGGTAGCAGCTTCGCTTGGGCATCGCTCGATCACTTCTGTGGCTTGCTCGATCACGAAAGCAGCCTTGGTCAAGCGCTGCTCGATTGTTGCCGTGCCTTGCATAAGCTCGGTAGCAGCCTTGGTGGAGCACTGCTTCAGCCTTGCTCGATCACAATGCCTGCCTTGCTCGGGCACTACTCGATCACTGCTGTGGCTTGCTCGATCACGGTAGCAGCCTTGCTCAAGCACTAATCGATCACTGCTATGGCTTGCTCGATCACGGTAGCAGCCTTCCTCGAGCACTGATCGATCACTGCTGTGGCTTGCTCGATCATGGTCGCAGCCCTGCTAAAGCACTGATCCATCACTGCTGTGGCTTGCTTGATCATGGTAGCAGCCTTGCTCAATCATTGATCGATCACTACTGTGGCTTGCTCGATCACAGTAGCAGCCTTGCTTAAGCACTGCTTGATCACTATTGTGCCTTGCTGCAGCTTGGTAGCGGCAATGCTTGAGCAATGTCGTGGCTTGCTCGACCACGGTATCAGCCTTGCTCGAGCACGGTAGCACGGTAGTAGCCCTGCTCGACCATGGTACCATGGTAGTGCTACAGCAGCCCCACTAGAGCACGGTAGCACGGCTGCCACCTTGGTCGAGCACTGCTCGATCACAGTAGCAGCTTTGCTTGGGCATTGCTCGATCACTACTGTGGCTTGCTCAATCACGGAAGCAGCCTTGGCCAGTGCTGCTTGATCGTCGCCATGCCTTGCATCAGCTCGGTAGTAGCCTTGCTCGAGCACTGCTTTAGCCTTCCTCGATCACGATGGCTACCCTGCTCGGGCACTGCTCCATCCCTGCTGTGGCTTGCTCGATCACGGTAGCAGCCTTGCTCAAGCACTAATCAATCACTGCTGTGGCTTGCTCGATCACGGTCGCAACCTTGCTCAAGCACTGATCGATCACTACTGTGGCTTGCTCGATCACGGTCGCAGCCTTGCTCAAGCACTGATCGATCATTGTTGTGGCTTGCTGGATCACGGTAGCAGCCTTGCTCAAGCACTGATCGATCATCGATCATTGCTGAACATCACGAGGCAAGACGCCCGCAATGTGCATTGAGGATTGAACGAGTAGACAGTCCAGTGGCCATACCACCACTGGGCCTGCCAGCAAGCACGACCATATCACCACTCACACACCATAACGCACGCTAGTGCACAGTCACACAAACGTACCCGCCACCCTGCTCCTAGGAGTTCCTCGATTGGGAAAGCGAGTAGCCCTCTTGGCCGCGATCGAGCACTAGATGCGAGAACAAACCAATGCTAGAGCATACTGCGAGCAATGTGACATCGTGATCGAGCAACCATAGCACGGTAGAGATCGATAACCGTAGCATGGTAGAGATCAATAGCCGCAACGTGCCGACCATAGGGTAGATCGTTGGGGCACCAAGAATTGTGCTGCTGAAAGATCATACCCCAGGTTGCAGCGCCCGCCACGAGCACAAGAATGAGCACGCGACCCGCCCGTCTAGCTCTTACCACAGCCCAGCTACTGGCAATGCAAGAGTTGCCGCGATACCGTGGTCAGTAGCGGCGCTACCAGCACTCGAGCACATCCCTAC
>CM075297.1:1034679-1064679 GCA_037672795.1 Lagerstroemia speciosa | reverse complement strand
GAGAGGCTGAATTGGCACCCCTGAGCCATCGCAGCACCCATCATTGTGGCTGCTTGCGTGGTGCAAGGGGGCCACAGCATTGCCCAACAATCGCCTCGAAAGGCAATCATTGGAGAGCACACACATGACATTGAGTATTGCTTGACATAGTAGACAGCATGGGAATCGGCTGTAAAATCACAAGGTGAGATGCCTGCAACATGCATTGAGGAGTCAACGAGTGGACAGTCCAGTGGCCATACCACCATTGGGCCTGCCAGCAAGCACGACCATATCACCACTCACGCGCCATCACGCACGCTGGTGCACAGTCACACAAACGTACCCATCGCACCACTCCGAGGAGTTCCTCTGTCAGGAAAGTGGGCAGCCCGCTAGATAGCGACCGGGCACTAGACGCGAGAACAAACCAATGCTAGAGCATACCACGAGCACAACCGTGGCACGACAGAGATCGATAACTGTAGCATGGTGAAGATCGATAGCCACCATGTGCCGACCGCGGGGTAGATCATTGGGGCACCACAAATTGTGCTGCCGAACGATCGTACCTCGGGTTGCAGCGCTTGCCACGAGCACAAGAATGAGCACGCGACTCACCTGGCAAGCTCCAACCACGACCCCGCTACCGGCAATGCAGGAGTTGCCGCGTTACTGTTTGCCTATCAGCCCACAAGAGGACGGATCGCAAGTAGGAAACCCAATGAGTGGGTATCGTTCCCACGAGGATCAAAGTCTATCGAGCATGAATTTAGAACACCAATCACCAAGCCAAACCGCACAATAGTTGAGAGTATGCAGAAACAACTAGAAACAGAAGTAAAATCAGACAACCTACAGAAAAAAGAAGTAGCATTGTATGAATTCCAAGAGAAAATAATTCTAGGGATCCAGCTTCGCTTAGGTCTATTTCACTCCTATTGGACTTTATTAATCGGATCCAGTCAAGTGTCCTCTTCTCCTATCCACGGGTTCCAAGTCACATAATCCGACTCTCGTCGTAACTAGGATGTATCCCTAGGATGATCCTAACCCACTCTATATCTAGGTAGTTAGAATTAAGGGACCAAGTGTCATGTTCGTAACCGTATCGGGATACCTGGCGTGATGGATACCTCTCGGGCCTTCTCACATGTCTCTTCTAACTCTTAGAATGACTAACCTACCTCTCGGTACGGTTATTCCGAAGCTATGTTTACTTAGGCAATGGGATTCTCACTCTCGTGTTTCCTTACCATCCCTTAGATTGATTTATCGAGTTGGCCAGATGTCAACAAATGCATGAATATAGTAAACATAAGGGAAACAAATCACCTTCAGAGATCTGGGAAATAGAAGTTCAATACATGGCTAAAATAAACACTAAGCTCCACTTGCTACCCTAGAGAATAAGAAACTAGCCAGACATGGTTATACCACAATACATGTTCATCGGATTTAAAAGTTACGAAACCAAAATGAAGAGAAAAGAACTAAGAATAGAAGAAGTCTCAAACACTGAATGAGGAGCTTTATTCCTTTGCTTCTTCTACTTCGTCCCATGTTCTGATGCCCCAAGTTCGTAACCTTAATCCGCCACGAATATTGTCCGAGAATGTAGCTATGAAATATTATCTCTATTCTCCTTTTTATTTTTTTCCTTTTGTGGGTGTGCACCTCTATTTATAAGGTATTTGTACCCTTCCCAAAGTTGGCATGGCCAGTGTGGGATTAAAATACTGGGTCCCACCATTTGGCCTCAGTGCATCGTGATGTGAACAGTGCTACACCGCAGTGAGCTGAGGCGAAATTCAGCCCGAAATGCTCTCAGTGAACCACGGTGTTGCACTGTTCACACCGCGGTGCACCATGTCTGTTCTGTGCAGTTTTCTTCGGTGGTCATAACTTCCTCATTTTAGCTTCGAATCATGCATGGTTTGATGCGTTGGATTCCTAACTCGATGAGCTTTCTGTTGATATATTATTTACCATGTTTTCTATTGAGGAAGTCCTGAAATCACCCAGATAAACTTAGAGGATGGATAAGGAGTACAGAAATTCACATTTCTGCAAAAACCACATAAATAACAAGTGGGATGCATGTTTTCAACGTAAGTTTAAGGTCTGAAAGTGTACTTCAAATATAACTTCTAAGGTATTATCACACCCCCAAACCTAAACTTTTGCTCGTCCTCGAGTAATGCGCTAAGCACAACAATTCAAAAGTTTAACATGCATCTTCACTTCTTCAATTGGTAGCAATGCTCATAATTTGTTTTCGGTACTTTCAAGCCTTTCCCGTCAAGTTCTCAACAATGGTTGTGTTTCTTACTTGACTTTGAGTTTCAATGATCCGAACCTCATAATTTCATTTCAACCCGTGCAGTGTTGTGCAACCCCTTATACTTAACCCTAAGTCTTGACCTCACTATTGTGCATCATAAGGAAATACTCATGCAAACATGCGTCTAGCTATTAGTTCAATGCATGATCTCACATTTTGCTCTTGCTTTTCTTCCATCTTTATACTTAGCACAAAACCCTTACTCGTGTGGTGCACGACTTTCAAGGGCCCGCACCTCCGCTGGCTTTGTAATTTACTCACATACTTTTGATGAGCCAGTCGAATGAACAGATAGTCCCCCACAAGTACATGCCGGGCCGTATTGCCAGCCCACTTAGTGCATCAATTTGGGCTCAAACCCGAACAAAGGTACTCAAAGCCTTAGCACATCTTTCCATGTATACTCAATTTTTAGCCTAACACATTTTTGCAAAAGTATTTCCAAAAATGACACTTACTGCCCTTGACTTAAGATCTAGATGTAAGGTTCGTGTACAAATAATTGAGGCTGAAAATCGTCACAAGATTCATCACAATTTCACTTTGAGTCAAGCAATCACACTAGCAATTAATTATCATCACAGAACAAGGATCAACTCAAGTTCCCTACTAACGCCTTACAAGCATTCCTATCCATAAAAAATATCATTGTTTTTTCATTTTACAATTTTTTTTCAAAGTCGAAAACAAATGCAAGATGAATAAACGTGCAACTATCTAACACCCTATGAGCTATATGTCATGCAAATGCAAGCAAAGAGCAAACAAGCAAGCAAATAATCTAACCGGCTTTGAAACGAAATGAACATACTTCACCCCCCCCAAACCTAAGCTAAGCATTATCCTCCATGTGAAGAAAAGGAATGAGAAAGGGTGAACAGATACTCCCAGTGTGTCAAAGTTGATGTAGTGGCCTTCTAGTCATCGAAGCCTCCAAGCCTTCATTTTCACCATCTTCCTCCCGGCAGTGACCATAGTCCTTTTCCCATGTCTTCTTCTTGTCACAGATGCTTGTTTTAGGTCGGGTGGTTTCCCTAAAATTTTAGCCAACTTCTTTGGCTCTCTTGAAATTACTTTCACCTGCTTCATGTTTTTATGTTGCTCATCCTTACAATGTTGATCAATATCTTGATCCACTTTATGAGAACATTTTCTTTGACCCTCTTGAAAGTTGTCATCAGTGTGCCTATCAATGTCATCAATGGAGAAGCATTCATTAGATGTTGAATCATGGAACGGAATACTTTAAAAGTCACCTTTTCCTTATCAACCCTCATTGTGAGCTCTCCTTTCTCCACATCTATCAATGCACGACCTGTAGCCAAGAAAGGTCTTCCAAGAATAATCGAGATGTTTCGATCTTCATCATAGTCCAGAACAACAAAATCAACCGGAAAGATAAACTTATCAATTTTCACAAGGACATCTTCAATTACTCCTTGAGCATATGCAATTGATCGATCCGCAAATTGAAGAGTAATAAATTTAGGTTTCGCTTCTCCTAGTCCTAGATCTCTAAAAACCGAATAAGGCATAAAATTTATACTAGCACCAAGATCACATAATGCCTTACCTTCAAAATCCTTTCCAATTGAGCAAGGGATAGTGAAACTACCTAGATCCTTTAGCTTTTGAGATAACTTACGTTGAAGGATTGCACGACACTCTTCAGTTAGAGGAACCGTCTCGTAGTCACCGAGCCTACGCTTCTTCGAGATGATTTCTTTCATGAATTTGACGTAACTCGGCATCTGCTCCAAAGCTTCAACAAAAGGAATATTAATATGTAATTTCTTAAAAACTTCTAATAACTTATAGAATTGATGCTCAGTTTATTCCTTTTGTGCTTTTTGTGGGAAGGGTAGAGGTGGATAGGTCTGATTCGGTTTGTTGGAGTTGTCTTCCTTCCTTCGGGTCAATTCTGCTGGCTGTGGGTGGCTACTCTATCCTGGAGTTGTTTGGGGCAGCTTGGTCGAGGGGCACCTCGGTGTAGCAGTGGGGCACCACGGTGTGCTGGTATCCACTGCCTGCTAATCTGCTCGATGTCCCTGTATTTTCGGGTACTGGAAACACTGGCACTGTGGTTCTGGAACTTGGATACCGCGGTGCAGCTACTACTGGATTGTTTGCTTGTGGATGCCCTTTGACCGCGGTGGGTAGGTTGGACACCGCAGTGTGTTCCGTGGTTTCCCCTAGTGCTGGAGGGTTCTGTTCTTCTGCTTCGACACCGAGCTGGCTGAGGTTGAAACCTACTTTTTTCCCCCTCCTTAGCATGATGGCAGTCACTTGTTCATGTCCTTGACCTCTTGGATTGATTTTGGTAGTGCTCGGGAGTGACCCTTGAGCCCGAACTCCAATGGCTTGAGCGATTTGTCCTACTTGCATCTCCATGTTCTTCATTTGTGCCTGCAAGGTAACAGTACTATTAGTGTTGGATTGCACACTAGCATTAGTGTTCTTGTTAGCTACCATAAGCTCAAGAAAAGCATTTTCAAGTTTTGTAAGCCGTCCGGATTCATTCGATGTCAGCTTCTGCATCGGTTGGAACCCCGGTGGTTGAGTCGGCCGGTTGTTAGCATATGAAAAGTTGGGGTGATTTTGCCAACCCGGATTGTAAGTGTTTGAATATGGGTTGTTCCTCGGGTTGCTTCCCACAAAATTTGCCTCCTCATGCCCGGTTTCCATTGGATAGTCTTCAAACACTGTCGAGGTTGCTCCAACTCCTTGTGGCTTCATGGTTGCCATTAAGGCATCCATCTTGGCTGAAAGAGCTATTAGAGCATCCATCAAATGGATTCCAACCGTCCCCTTTTGAGCTTCGACACCACGTTTCGCTTCGACACCACGTTTGTTGCTAATGCATCGATGAGGTCGCATACCTCCTCCGGTGTCTTCTCAAGCATTGTGCCTCCTGCAGCAGCATTAATGTATGTTTGCAAAGCATCAGAAATTCCATTATAGAAGGTATTTACCACTTGCCACATCGGAAGGCCGTGATGTGGACAATTGTGCAACAAGCCCTTGTAGCGCTCCCATGCTTCCGGCAAGGTTTCCATCGGAAGTTGCTTAAATGACATGATATCGCTCCGCAACTTAGCCATCTTGGAGGGTGGAAAATACTTCATGAGAAACGTCTCCACAATGATATCCCAACTGTTTACAAATCCCGGTGAGAATGAGCTAAGCCATGTCCTTGCCTTGTCCCTAAGAGAGAAAGGAAACAAAGTCATTTTAATATAATCTTGAGGAACCCCGTTTTGTCTAAAATTATCACCCAAATCATTAAAAACAGCAAGATGAGCATGAGAGTGCTCATTTGGTCCGCTGCTAAACGAGCATGCTATTTGAATCATTTGAAGCATCATCAGTCTGATCTCAAAAGTGTGAGCTTGCACAGCTGGTTTGGCGATACTCGAACGATTGTCCGTTCGTGGTCTCATGTAGTGTTTCGTCTTTAGCGCGGGGTTGTCTTGAGGGTTCTCCATGTTATGAGAAGATGAAGTCTCCGCAAGTGATTGTTCTCGCCTCCTCCGAATGAGAGTTCGCTCTATTTCTGGATGAAGCGGTAGCAAGTCTTGTTGAGATCTCCTACTCATACACCAAGAAACTACAAAACAAGGGAATGAGAACTACAACACAAGAGAAAAGTACAGAAAAGTAAATTGGTTTGGTCAAAGTCAAGTGCTTCAATGCGGGTCAATAGATACACTTTGCTCCCCGGCAACGGCGCCAAAAACTTGTTTGCCTATCAGCCAGCAAGAGGACAGATCGCAAGTAGTAAACCCAATGAGCGGGTATCGTTCCCACAAGGATCAAAGCCTATCGAGCACGAATTTAGAACGCCAATTACAAAGCCAAACCGCACAATAGTTGAGAGAATGCAGAAACAGCTAGAAATAGAAGTAAAATCAAACAACCTACAAAGAACAGAAATAGTGTTGTATGAATTCAAAGAGAAAACAATTCTAGGGATTCAGCTTCACTTAGGTCTATTTCATTCCAATTGGACTTAATTAACCGAATCCAGTCAAGTGTCCTCTTCTCCTATGCACGGGTTCTCAAGTCACCTAATCTGACTCTCGTCGTAACTAGGATGTATCCCTAGGATGATCCTAACCCACTCTATATCTAGGTAGTTAGAATTAAGGGACCAAGTGTCATGTTCGTAACTGTATCGGGATGCCTGGGATGATGGATACCTCTCGGGCCTTCTCACACGTCTCTTCTAACTCTTAGAATGACTAACCTACCTCTCAGTACGATCATTTCTAAGCTATGTTTACTTAGGCAACGGGATTCTCACTCTCGTGTTTCCTCACCATCCCTTAGATTGATTTATCAAGTTGGCCAGACATTAACAAATGCATGAAGTACAGTAAGCATAAGGGAAACAAAATACCTTCATAGATCTAGGAAATAGAAATTCAATACATGGCTGAAATAAACACTAAGCTCCACTTACTACCCTAGAGATTAAGAAACTAGTCGGACATGGTTATACCACAATACATGTTTATCGGAATTAAAAGTTACGAAACCAAAATGAAGAGAAAAGAACTAAGAATAGAAGAAGTCTCAAACACTGAATGAGGAGCTTTATTCCTTATCTTCTTCTACTCCTTCCCGTGTTCTGACGACCCGAGTTCGTACCTTAATTCGCCACGAATATTGTCTGGGAATATTTAGCTATGAAATGCTTCTCTATTCTCCTTTTTTTTTTTCCTTTTGCAGGTGTGCACCTCTATTTATAAGGTATTTGTACCTTTCCCAAAGTTGGCATGGTCAGTGTGGGATGAAAATACTGGGTCCCACCATTTCGCCTCGGTGCACCACGGTGTGAACAGTGCTGCACTGTGGTGAGTTGAGGTTAAATTCAGCCCGAAATGCTCTCAATGAACCGCGGTGTTGCACTGCTCACACCACAGTGCACTGTATCTGTTCTGCGCAGTTTTCTTCGGTCAGCCATAACTTCAAATCATGCACGGTTTGATGTGTTGGATTCCTGACTCGATGAGCTTTCGTTGATATATTATTTGCCATACTTTCTGTTGAGGAAGTCCTGAAATCACCCAGATAAACTTAGAGGATGGATAAGGAGTACAGAAATTCACATTTCTGCAAAAACCACATAAATAACAAGTGGGATGCATGTTTTCAACTCAAGTTTAAGGTCTCAAAATGTACTTCAAATATAACTTCTAAGGTATTATCAGTTACTGTCGTCGGTAGCAGCACTTCCAGCACACGAGCACATCCCGACGCTAGGTAGTGATGGATGTGCGTTGGGAGGCGTAGCGGGTGTAAGGGGGTAGGCTGCACCTCCACCCCCTTAAAGAGCTTATTTTAATCTTTTCTCCATCCTAGAAGGTGATACTATGACCCCCCGAATTCTACACCACCACCTTTTGCTTGAGCAAATGATCGAGCAAGGGACTAGGATGCTCGAGCAACACAACAAGGTGCTCAAGTACTGCTCAAGTAAGTGTGTAGCGTAAGCAAGCAGCCCACGGCAGTGGTCGAGCAAGCCACCGCAGTGCTCGAGCACTGCTCGATTAAGGCTGATACCGTGGTTGAGGAAGCCATGGCATTGCTCGAGCAAGGTTGCTACCGTGCTGCTACGCTATGGCACTGCTATGCTACCACGGTATGGTGGTCGAGTAAGGCTGCCACCATGGTATCGTGGTCGAGGAAGCTGTTGCAATGCTACCGTGCTCGAGCAAAGCTGCGGCCATGCTACCTTGGTACCGTGGTCGAGCAAGGCAACTACCGCAGTACCGTGGTCGAGCAAGGCTACTACCGCAGTACCGTGGTCGAGCAAGGCTACTACTGCAGTACCGTAGTCGAGCAAAAGCCACGGCAGTGATCAAGTACTGCTCAAGCAAGGATGCTACCATGTTCGAGCAAGGCACGACAATGATCGATTAATGCTTGAGCAAGGCTACTACTGTGATCTAGCAAGCCACAGCAGTGATCGATCAGTGCTTGAGCAAGGCTACTACCGTGATCGAGCAAGCCATAGCAGTGATCGAGTAGTGCCCGAGCAAGGCTGCCACCGTGATTGAGCAAGGCAGAAGCAGTGCTCAAGCAAGGCAGAAGCAGTGCTCGAGCAAGGCTACTACCGAGCTGATGCAAGGCACAACAACAATCGAGCAGTGCTTGACCAAGGCCGCTTTCGTTATCCAGCAGGCCACAGTAGTGATCTAGCAGTGCCGAGCAAAGCTTCCATCGTGATTGAGCAGTGCTTGACCAAGGCGGCAGCGGTGCTACCGTGCTCGAGTGGGGCTGCTACAGTACTACCATGGTATCGTGGTCGACCAAGGCTGCTACCGTGCTACCGTGCTTAAGCAAGGCTGATACCACGGTCGAGCAAGCCACGGCATTGCTCTAGCAATGCTGCTACCGAGCTGCTACAAGGCACGGAAGTGATTGAGCAGTGCTTGAGCAAGGCTGGTACCGTGATTGAGCAAGCTACAACAGTTATCGATCAGTGCTTGAGCAAGGCTGCCACCGTGATCGAGCAAGCCACAGCAATGGTTGATCAATGCTTGAGCAAGGCTGCTACAGTGATCGAGCAAGCCACAGCAGTCATCAATCAGTGCTTGAGCAAGGCTGCTACCGTGATCAAGCAAACAACAACAGTGATCGAGTAGTGCCCGAGCAAGGCAGCCACCATGATCAAGCAAGCCACAACAGTGATCGATCAGCGCTTGAGCAAGGTTGCTACCGTGATCGAGCAAGCCACAGCAGTGATCAATCAATGCCTAAGAAAGGCTGCTACAGTGATCGAGCAAGCCACAGCAGTGATCGATCAGTGCTTGGGCAAGGCTGCCACCGTGATCGAGTAAGGCTGCAACCGAGCTGATGCAAGGCACGGCAGCAATCGAGCAGCGCTTGACCAAGGCTGCTTTGGTGATCGAGCAAGCCACAGAAGTGATCTAGCAGTGCCCGAGCAAAGCTACTACAGTGATCGAGCAGTGCCCGACCAAGGCGGCCGCCATGCTACTGTGCTCGAGCAGGGCTGCTGCAATGCTACCGTGGTACCGTGGTTGAGCAAGGGTGCTACCGTACTACCGTGCTTGAACAGGGCTGATATCATGCTCGAGCAAGTCACGGCTTTGCTCAAGCATTGCTGCTACCGAACTGCAACAAGGCACGGTAGTGATTGAGCAGTGCTGGAGCAAGGCTGCTACCGTGATTGAGCAAGCCACAACAGTGATCCGGTAGTGCCCGAGCAAGGCAGCCACCGTGATTCGGCAAGGCTAAAGTAGTGCTCGAGCAAGGCTGCTACCAAGCTGATACAAGGCATGGTAGGGATCGAGTAGCGCTTGGCCAAGGCTGCTTCCGTGATCGGGCAAGCCACAATAGTGATCGAGCTGTGCCCGAGCAAAGCTACTACAGGGATCGCGCAGTGCTCGACCAAGACAGCAGCCGCGCTGCCGTGCTGGAGTGGGCCTGCTGTCGCTCTACCGTGGAACCGTGGTCGAGCAAACCACGAAATTTCTCAAGCATTGCTGCTACCGAGTTGCAGCACAGCACGGCAGTGATGGAGCAGGGCTTGAGCAAGGGCGCTACTGCGATCGAGCAAGCCACAGCAGTGATCGATCCATGCTTGAGTAAGGGTGCTACCGTGATCGAGCAAGCCATAGCAGTGATCGAGCAGTACCCGAGCAAGGCTGCCACCGTGATCGAGGAAGGTTGAAGCAGTGATCGAGCAACGCTGAAGTAGTCCTCGAGCAAGGCTACTGCCGAGTTGATGCAAGGCAAGGCAGTGATGGAGCAGCACTTGAACAAGGCTGCTTCCGAGGTCAAGCAAGCCACAAGAGTGATCTAGGAATGCCCGAGCAAAGCTGCTACCGTGATTGAGCAGTGCTCGACCAAGGCGACAGCTATGCTACCGTGCTCTAGCAGGGCTGCTGCCGCACTATCGTGCTGCCGTGGTCAAGCAAGGCTGCAACCGTGAGCGAGCAAGCCACAGCAGTGATCGATTAGTGCTAGAGCAAGGCTGCTACCGTGATCGAGCAAGCCACAGTAGTGATCGATCAGTGCTTGAGCGAGGCTGCTACCGTGACCGAGCAAGCCACAGCAGTGATCGAGCAGTGCCCGAGCAAGGCTGCCAACGTGATCGAGCAAGGCTGCAACCAAACTGATGCAAGGCACGGTAGCAATCGGGCAACGCTTGACCAAGGCTGCTACCGTGTTCGAGCAAACCACAGCAGTGATCAAGCAGTGCCCGAGCTAGGCAGCCACAGTGATTGACCAAGGCTGAAGCAGTGCTCGAGCAAGGTTGTAACTAGTTGATGCAAGGCACGATAGCGATTGAACAGCACTTGACCAACACTACTTCCATGACTGAGCAAGGCACAGCAATGATTGACCAGTGCCTGAGCAAAGCTGCTATCGTGATCGAGCAGTGCTCGACCAAGGCGGCAGCCGTGCTGCCGTGCTGGAGCAGGGCTGCTGCTGATCTACCGTGGTACCGTGGTCGAGCAAGGTTGCTACCGTGGTCGAGCAAGCCACGGCATTGCTCCAGCATTTCTGCAACCGAGCTATAGCAAGGCACGGTAGTGTCCGAGCTGTGCTTGAGCAAGGCTGCTACCATGATCGAGCAAGCCACAACAGTGATCAATCAGTGCTTGAGCAAGGCTGCGACCCTAATCGAGCAAGCCACAGCAGTGATCGAGCAGTGCCCGAGAAAGGCAGCCACCGTCATCAAGCAAGGCTAAAGCAATGATCGATCAGTGCTTGAGCAAGGCTGTTGCCATGATCGAGAAAGCCACAACAGTCATTCATTAGTGCCTGAGCAAGGCTGCTATAGTGACCGAGCAAACGACAGCAGTGATCGAGCAGTGCCCAAGCAAGGCAGCCACGTGATCGAGCAAGGCTGAAGTAGTGATCGATCAGTGCTTGAGCAAGGCTGCTACCATGATTGAGCAAGCCACAACAGTGATTGAGCGGTGCCCGAGCAAGGCAACCACCGTGATCGAGCAAGGCTGAAGCAGTGCTCGAGCAAGCCTGGTACTGAGCTGATGCAAGGCACGGTAGCGATCGAGCAGGGCTTGACCAAGGCCGCTTCTGTGATCGAGCAAGTGAAAGTACTGATCGAGCAGCGCCCGAGCAAAGCTGCTACCGTGCTAGAGCGGGGCTACTGTGGCGCAGCCGTGGTACCTAGGTCGAGCAAGGGTGCTAACCTTGCTCCCGTGCTAGAGCAAGGCTGATACCATGGTCGAGCAAGCCACGGTATTACCCAAGCATTGCTGCTACCAAGCTGTAGGAAGGCACGACAGTGACCGAGCAGTGCTTGATCAAGGCTTCTACTATGATCGAGCAAGCCATAGCAGTGATCGATCAGTGCTTGAGCAAGGCCGCTACCGTGATCGAGCAAACCACAACACTGATCGAGTAGTGCACGAGCAAGGCGACCACCGCGATCGAGCAAGGCTGAAGTAGTGATCGATCAGTGCTTCAGCAAGGCTGCCACCGTGATCGAGCAAGCCACAGTAGTGATTGATGAGTGCTGGAGCAGGGCAGCTACCGTGATCGAGCAAACCACAGCAGTGATCAAGCAATGCCCGAGCAAGGCAACCACCGTGGTCGACCAAGGCTGAAGGAGTGCTCGAGCAAGGCTGGTAACGAGCTACTGCAAGGCAGGGTAGCTATCGAGCAGCGCTTGACCAACACTGCTTCCATGACCTAGCAAGCCATAGCAGTGATCGAGCAGTGCCCGAGCAAAGCTGCTACCGTGCTAGAGCGGGGCTACTGTAGCGCTACAGTGGCGCCGTGGTTGAGCAAGGCTTCCAACCGTGCTACCGTGCTCAAGCAAGGCTGATACCGTGGTCGAGAAAGCCACGACATTGCCCAAGCATTGCTGCTGCCGAGCTGCAGCAAGGCACAGCAACGATCGAGCAGTGCTCGAGCAAGGCTACTACCGTGATCGAGCAAGCCACAGCAGTGATCGATCAGTGCTTGAGCAAGGTTGCTACCGTGATCAAGCAAACCACAGCAGTGATCAATTAGTGCCCGAGCAAGGCTGAAGCAGTGCTCGGGCAAGGCCGCTACCGAGCTGATGCAAGGCACGGCAGCGATCGAGCAGAGCTTGACCAAGGTTGCTTCCATGATCGATCAAGCCACAGTAGTGATCGACCAGTGACTGAGCAAAGCTGCTACCGTGGTCGAGCAATGCTTGACCAAGGCTGCAGCCATGCTATCGTGCTGGAGCGGGGCTGCTTGCCGGTCTACTTGGGTACCGTGGTCGAGCAAGGCTGCTACCGTGGTCGAGCAACGGTGATACCGTGGCCAAGTTAGCCACGGCATTGCTCCAGCATTTCTGCAACCAAGTTGCAGCAAGGCATGGCAGTGTGCAAGCAATGCTTTAGCAAGGCTGCTACTATGATCGAGCAAGCCACAACAGTGATCCATCAGTGCTGGAGCACGACTGCAACCGTGATCGAGCAAACCACAGCAGTGATCGAGCAGTGCCTGAGCAAGGCAGCCACCGTGATCGAGCAAGGCTGAAGCAGGGATTGATCAGTGCTTGAGCAAGGCTGCTACCATGATCGAGCAAGCCGCAGCAGTGATCGATTAGTGCCTTAGCAATGCTGCTATCGTGATCAAGCCAACCACACCAGTAATTGAGCATTACCCAAGCAAGCCAGCGGCCGTGATCGAGCAAGGCTGATGCAGTGATCGATCAGTGCTTGAGCAAGGCTGCTACCGTGATCGAGCAAGCCACAACAGTGATTGATCAATGCTTGAGCAAGGCTGCTATGGTGATCGAGCAAGCCACAGCAGTGATCGATCAGTACTTGAGCAAGGCTGCTACCGTGATTGAGCAAGCCACAATAGTCATCGAGCGGTTCCCGAGCAAGGCAACCACCGTGATCGAGCAAGGCTGAAGCAGTGCTCGAGCAAGGCTGCTACTGAGCTGATGCAAGGCACGGCAACGATCGAGCAGGGCTTGACCAAGGCCGCTTTCGTGATCGCGCAAGTGACAGTAGTGATCGAGCAGTGCCCGACAAAGTTGCTATCGTGCTGGAGCGAGGCTATTGCAGCGCTACCGTGGTACCTTGGTCGAGCAAGGGTGCTAACCTTGCTCCCGTGCTGGAGCAAGGCTAATACCGTGGTCGAGCAAGCCACGGTATTGCCCAAGCATTGCTACTACCGAGCTGCAGGAAGGCATGGCAGTGATCGAGCAGTGCTTGAGCAAGGCTGCTACCGTGATCGAGCAAGCCGCAACAGTGATCGATCAGTGCTTGGGCAAGGCTGCTACTATGATCGGGCAAGCCACAGCAGTGATCGAGCAGCGCCTGACTAAGGCTGAAGCAGTGCTCGAGCAAGGCCGCTATTGAGCGGATGCAAGGCATGGCAGCAATCGTGCAGCGCTTGACCAAGGTTACTTCCATGATCGAGCAAGCCACAACAGCGATCGAGCAGTGCCTGAGTAAAGCTGCTATCATGATCGAGCAGTGCTCAACCAAGGCGGCAACCGCTCTACAGTGCTTGAGTGTGGCTGCTGCCATGCTACCGTGGTACCGTGGTCAAGCAAGGCTGCTACGGTGCTACCGTGCTCGAGCAAGGCTGATACCGTGGTCTTGCAAGCTACGACATTGCTCAAGCATTGCTGCTACCGAGATGCAGCAAGGCACGGCAGTGATCAGGCAATGCTTGAGCAAGGCTGCTACCGTGATCAAGCAAGCCACCGCAGTGACTGATCAGTGCTTGAGCAAGGCTACCATCGTGATTGGACAAGCCGCAGCAGTGATCGAGCAGTGCCCCAGCAAGGCTACCACCGTGATCGAGCAAGGCTGAAGCAGTGCCCAAGCAAGGCTGCTACCGAGCAGATGCAAGGCACGACTGCGATCAAGCAGCGCTTGACCAAGGCTCCTTCCGTGATCGATCGAGCCACAGGAGTGATCTAGCAGTGCCCAAGCAAAGTTGCTGCCATGATCGGGCAGTGCTCGACCAAGGTGGCAGCCACGCTACCGTGCTGGGGTGTGGCTGCTGTGGCGCTACCACGGTACCCGGTCGAGCAAGGCTGCCACCGTGCTACCATGCTCACGTAAGGCTGCACCATGCTCTAGCAAGGCTGCTACCGTGCTACCGTGCTGGAGAAAGCCAGGGCATTGGTCAAGCATCGGTGGTACCGAGCTGCAGCAAGGCATCGCAGTGATTGAGTAGTGCTTGAGCAAGGCTGCTACCGTGATCTAGCAAGCCATAGCAGAGACCGATCAATGGTTGAGCAAGGCTGCTACCGTGCTGGAGCAAACCACAGCAGTGATCGAGTAGTGCCCAAGCAAGGTAGCCACCGTGATCGAGCAAGGCTGAAGCAGTGATCGATCAGTGCTTGAGCATGACTGCTACCGTGATCGAGCAAGCTGTTAATTATATAAATATGCTTATTTGAACATATTTTGTGGCCTAGATTCAAGTAAGTTGTTTGAGTTTTATGAGATTCTAACACGTGATTTAGTTGTTTTTCCCTAGTTGAGTGAAATCAAGTTACAATTAATTAATTCAAATTTTCTTCCAAGAATGTTGGTACTTTCGGATTTTTTATTGATATAGGTGGTTATTGAAGAACCAACTGGGTAAAGAAAGTGGACCCCAACTCAAGGAGCCAAGTTCGACAAAAGCTGGAAAATAGAGAAAATAGGGGAGGGGTCGCGACTCCCTAAAGCAGAAAGCTGAACTAAGTGGTGGAGTCGCAACCCCTCGCTAGCAGAGAAGATTTCACAATATTTGCAGAATATTAGATTTCCTGAAGATCCCAAATTCCGATATGGATATGGAAGATATTCTGTGATATTAGGATACAAAAGAGTATATTTCACTTGACTTACTCTGGGGGAAACATAATATCTTCAGAATATATTTTTAGGATAGAGATATTTTGAGAATATTTTTAGGCAAGATAGAATATTTTATTCTCATCCTTATAAAGTCTTGACCTAGCAACATACAGGGGAGGACCATCTTTCATATCAATTTTTATACATTCGTTTTGCTGCCAAGAAGAATTGGAGTCACTCACTGCTTCAAGGAAGGAAGAGGATCAATGTGCTTCAAGAAGATTTCGAGGATCGAGAGATCGGCTTCGAACTATTCTAGAGTTTTTCTTTCCTTCCTCTTTCCTTTTCTTAGTCATGGTGTATTCGAATCTTTTCTTGATGTTTTCTATTAATTCCATCATGAACTAATTCCCTATTTCCTAGGGCTAGCAATGAAACTCTTTTCTATTATCTAAGTTCTTCCTTTTCTTTTATATGCAATTGATTACATCATGTTACTTATACTATTCTCGTCCTTAATACTTTCTAATTGACTAGCCACCAATTAGATCGATTAGGAGATTCGATGAACTCCAGAGACGAAGTCGTAATCACGCTGGAGATTGTATAACTTAGGAAATTCACACCGAGAGGTCGGGATTATTTGTGAGAAGCATCGAGAGATTAGCCAATCAACCTAGGTATCCGAATTAGGGTTCAAACTCAATGGGTTTCTTAATATTAATTGCCTAGAGATAGAGTGATTAGTATCGTCCTGGAAACACGTTCTTGTTAAACCGAGAGGTAGGCAAGGAGACACAAAACCCTAGGATAGTAACACCGTAGTCAATTGCATATAGAGATCGGGATTGGATTTAGAAGTAGAATTGAGGGAAGTTGTGACTCTTAGGTTCATTAAACTAATTAAATTTCTTCTAATTGCTTTCGATTTACCTTTCATTAAATTTCTATCCAATTTTGAATTGCCTAGCTTGGTTTATTGCTTGGTTTTGTTGACTTAGATCCCATCACTTTATTACTTGCTCGATACGTATATTTGCATGCTTTTTTGGTTATCTATTTTTATCGCAACCAGTTTTTGGCGCCGTTACCGAGGATCAAGTTTTCAATTATTTCTAACCTTAATACTAAGCAATTTTCCTCGACTAGGTACTCTTTCCTAATTATCTTTATTTCTTTCTACTAGGTACCCTCCAAGTTGTGTGCTTCGTCACCACAACTCGGCTCCTCTATTGCACGATCCAGAACCGGAGCAGACCTTTCATAGGAGACGTAGAGAGCAAAGAGCAGCCCAAAGGAGACAAGCCATGGAGCCCGGTCAAGGAGGAGAATTAATACCACAAAACCAACGTTGGAAGACCATGAAGGAGTATGCACAACCTCAATTTCTGAATCAATCAAGCATCGTTAAGACACCGGTTCAAGCTCACACCTTTGAGATCAAACCATCAGTAATCCAAATGCTTCAAACTTCTTGTTCTTTTGGAGGAGCACCGAATGAAGATCCTCATGTGCATCTAGCAAAGTTCCTTGAGATATGTGACACTTTCCGCTTCAATGGGGTGTCAACCGAGTACATCCGGATGTCCCTTTTCTCCTTTTCATTGAGGGACAAGGCTAAGGCGTGGCTGCTATCACTTCCACCAAGCACACTCGACACGTGGGAGGCAATAACCGAGAAGTTCTTGGCTCAATATTTCCCACTATCCAAAACAATGAAGCTAAAGAATGACATCATGACATTCAAACAATAGCCCATAGAGTCTTTCTACGAAGCTTGGGTGCGTTTCAAGGAGCTACAACAAGCGTGCCCCCACCATGGCATTGAGATATGGACATTGGTACAAATTTTTTATAATGGTTTATTCGAAATTTGTCGTTCTTCTCTTGATGCCGCTGCAGGTGGTTCATCATGAATAAATACCCCAAGGAAGCCTATGAATTGCTTGAAGAGATGGCATGTAATGGATGTCAATGGCCATCCGAAATAGCAACGGGACGTGGAACTGTCGGAATACATTCAGTAGATACCGTGACAGCCCTCTCAGCTAAGATGGATGCCCTATTCAAAGAAGTGACAGCATGGAAGAACCAAGGAGCGGGGCCAACTTATGGAGCCATCAAAGGACTAGCTTACATGGAACCGGTGCAAGATATACAAGAGTCGGCCAACTACATTGGAGGCAACCCGAGGAACAATCCCTACTCTAACACATTGTTAAGTGTGTAAAAGATTGATTATTTGCATGCTTTTTGGGCCTAGATTTGAACATGATAATCGAGTTTGACTTGGTTTATGTGCTTGATTATGCAATCTTTCCTTGTTGAATATAGCGGAGTTAGAATTGAACAAGTGTTGAAAGTCGGGTTTATCTTAAGAACGTTGATACTATTTGCATGCTTTTCGGGCCTAGATTTGAACAAGATAATCGAGTTTGACTTGGTTTATGTGCTTGATTATACAATCTTTCCTTGTTGAATATAGCAGAGTTAGAATTGAACAAGTTTTGAAAGTCGGGTTTATCTTAAGAATGCTGATACTTTTGAGACATTTTGTGATGTAGATACATAATGGAAGATCAACCGAGCCTCGAAAATGAATCTCGACTGAAGACGTGAAGCTTATCAGAAGAGCAGAACAATGGGGTCGCGGCACCAATGGAGGCAGTGAAGAGGGATTGCGGCACTGGATCGCGGTCCCAGACAAATTAGCAGCGAGCTTCGGAGATTTATTGCCGAATCAATATCAGTCAACCCCAAATATTACACAGAATATTTTTTGGCAGAATTAGAAATATTTGGGAGACAAAAAGATTTCGAATCAACTCAGCCGGAAAAGAGAGAATCTTGCAAGATTTGAAGAAGGTTATAATATATTGTAAAGATATTTTCATATATTCTCTAATCTTTACAAATAGACCAGCAAGCAAGTTCCGAGGAGAATTCCATCCATCCAACAATCAGTTCCAGAATCCTTTTGCAACCTCGAAGATCAAGAAAAGCTCGTGATCAAGAGGAAAGAAGGGAAGCACTTCAAGACGGCTCTAGGCTCGAGAGATCGGCATCGGCTTACCTAGAGTTTTCTCTTTCCCTTTTCTTTTCTATTGATTCCCGATGTTTTCCAACTTCTTCTTGGTAGTTATTTTCAATTCCATCATGAACTAATTCCTTTATTTCTAAGGCAAGCAATGGAACTCTTTTCTACTTTCTAAATTTATCTCTTTTCTCTAATATGTGATCAATTACATCCATATTACTTATACTATTCTCATCATTAATGCTTTTGATTGACTGGCCACCAATTAGATCGAATAGGAGAAATCGACAAACTCGAGAGACAGAGTTGAAATCATGCTAGAGATAGTATAACTTAGGATAATTCCGCTGAGAGGTCAGGATTATTTGTGAGAAGCATCGAGAGATTAGCCGATCACCCTAGGTATCCAAATTAGGGTTCGAACTTAATGGGTTTCTTAATATTAATTGCCTAGAGATAGAGTGATTAATATCGCCCTAGAAACACGTTCTTGTTAAACCGAGAGGTAGGTAAGGAGACACAAAACCCTAGGATAGTAATATCGTAATTGATTACATATAGAGATTAGATTTGGGTTTAGAAGTAGGATCGACGGAAGTTGTGAGCCTTAGGACCATTAAAACCTATTAATTTCTTTTATTGCTTAGCTTTGATTGACTTAGATCCTCATGGGAACGATCTTGATATTCATCACTTTATTACTTGCGCAATACGTATACTTGCGTGCCTTTTTGGTTATCTATTTTTTTCGCAACACACATACAATCCGGTTGGAGAAATCATCCAAACTTCTCCTATGCCAACAACAACAACCAGGCCAATACACCACCGGGGTTCCAATCAACTCAGAAACAAGAACCTTCAGCTTCGGATTGCCTCACAAGATTAGAAGACACTTTCATTAAATTTATGCAATCTTCTCAAGATACACATGTTGCGGTACAATTGAATTCTAATCAAATTGTTACCTTGCAATCACAGGTGCAGAGCATAGAAACTCAAATTGGTCAATTGGCTCAAGCAATCAATTCTCGACCTTTGGGAGCACTATCGAGTGATACAAAAATCAACCCTTGAGGTAAGGATAATGAGCGAGCGAAAGCAATCATGTTGCAGCACGAACCAGAAATGGAGGACGAAGCAGTATTGAAAGAGTCGCGACCCATAGTCGCGACCCCTGATTATAGAGCCGAAATTTGAGACTTAGATGACGACCAGAGCTGCAAGAATAACCTAGAACATGCTGAGAAGACCCAGAAAAAGTCAGAAAAGAAGGAAAGGACATATCCACCTCTTCCTTATCCACAAAGAGCACAAAGGGCAAATAATGAGCATCAATTCCGTAAGTTTTTAGACGTGTTTCGTAAATTGCATATTAATATACCATTTGCCGAAGCTTTTGAACAGATGCCAAGCTATGTAAAGTTCATGAAGGAGATCCTATCCAAGAAGAGGAAGCTTGGAGACTATGAGACCGTGGCTCTTACCGAAGACTATAGTGCTATCTTGCAACACAAGTTGCCACTTAATTTGAAGGATCCAGGTAGTTTTACAATTCGATCCTCCGTTGGTGACAATTTTGAGGGTAGGGCTCTTTGTGATCTTGGTGCAAGTATTAATCTTATGCCCTATTCAGTTTATCATAAACTAGGTTTAGGAGAAGTGAAACCAACATCAGTGACACTTCAACTAGCGATAGATCTCTAGCTTATCCTCGTGGTATTATTGAAGATGTATTAGCTAAAGTAGATAAGTTCATATTTCCTGTCGATTTTGTGGTTCTTGATTTTGATGAGGATCGAGAGATCTCGATCATTCTTGGTAGACCTTTTCTTGCTACAGGTCATGCATTAATTGATGTGCAATTGGGCGAGCTCACCATGAGAGTCAATGATCAGGAAGTAACCTTTAATGTTTACAAGTCTATGAAGTACCCTAGTGAGTTTACTGAATGTTTTTCTATGGATGTGATAAATAGGGTCGCAAGAGAGACTTTTGAGAAGAATCATCCCAAGAATGTTTTAGAAGCGGCCTTACTTGGAGGACTGTCACAAGAGGATGAAGAATTCTTGAAGGTGGTGAATTCGTTAGATTCATGCCCACACCTACCAAAAGAGCTCAACCACTTCGAGCATTTCATGATTCCACTACTAACATTGAAGCCTTCAATTGAAGAACCTCCCAAATTAGAATTAAAGCTGCTTCTCGATCATCTTAAGTATGCTTTCTTAGGCCCATCCTTTACTCTTCCTATTATTATTGCTTCGGATCTAACCACTTTATAGGAAGAGAGACTCCTTCGGGTCCTTGAGAGCATAAGAGAGCCATAGGATGGACTATAGCCGACATTCGTGGCATTAGCCCTTCACTTTGCAGGCACAAGATTCTCTTGGAGGAAAATCACAGGAAGTCAATAGAAGGACAAAGGAGGTTGAACCCAGTCATGGAGGAAGTCGTAAAAAAGGAGATCATCAAGTGGCTAGATGCAGGTATAATTTTTTAAATCTTTGATAGCCAATGGGTAAGTCTCGTGCAATGTGTGCCAAAGAAAGGAGGAATGATGGTCGTCACCAATGATAGGAACGAGTTGATCCCTACTCGAACAGTGACCGGATGGAGAGTATGCATGGATTACCGGAAGCTCAACACGGCTACCCGAAAAGATCACTTTCCACTTCCCTTCATAGATCAAATGTTAGATCGTCTTGCTGGTAAGGAGTACTTTTGTTTGTTGGATGGATATTCCGGTTATAATCAAATTGCAATTGCTCCCAAGGATGAAGAAAAGACAACTTTCACTTGCCATATGGCGCCTTTGCTTTTAAAAGATGCCTTTTGGTTTATGTAATGCACCCGCCACTTTTCAAAGATGCATGATGGCTCTATTTTCTGATCTTATTGAAAAGTGTATTGAAGTCTTTATGGATGATTTTTCGGTATTTGGTAATTCGTTTGATGAATGTTTGGCTAACCTCACTATTGTTTTGAAGAGATGTGAAGAAACTAACCTTGTTTTGAATTGGGAGAAGTGCCACTTCATGGTACAAGAAGGTATAGTTTTAGGTCATAAGGTATCCAAGAAAGGCATGGAGGTGGACCGAGCCAAGATAGATACAATCAAGAAGCTACCACCTTCAATTTTGGTAAAGGGAATTAGAAGCTTTTTGGGACATGCTAGTTTTTATAGGAGGTTTATTAAAGATTTTTCTAAAATTGCTAAACCTCTTTGCAATTTACTTGAAAAAGATGTTCCATTCAAATTTGATGATGCATGTCTTGAAGCTTTTCATGAGCTTAAGTCTAGACTAGTATCTGCATCTATCATTTTTGCTCCAAATTGGGATTTCCCCTTTGAATTGATGTGTGATGCTAGTGATTATGCAGTAGGTGCAGCCCTTGGACAAAGGAAAGAGAGGAATCTATTATGCGAGCAAGACCTTGGATGAAGCTCAAATGAATTATACCACAATGGAGAAGGAATTATTAGCGGTGATATTTGCTTTTGATAAATTTAGATCATACTTAATTGGAACTAAAGTAATTGTTTTCATAGATCATGCGGCGATTAAGTATCTAATCGACAAGGAGGCAAAGCCAAGGCTCATAAGGTGGATTCTACTCTTGCAAGAATTCGACTTAGAGATTAGGGACAAGAAAGGATCCGAGAATCAAGTTGCTGATCATCTTTCAAGACTCGAGAGTGAGGGAAAAGTGGATAAGTCGGCAATTAATGAGTTCTTTCTCGATGAACAAGTCTTACTATATCTAATGTTCCATGGTACGCGGATTTAGTTAATTATTTGGTATCTAACCATCTTCCTCATGAATTAAATCCTCAACAAAGGAAAAGGTTCCTTCATGAAACCCGTAAATATATATGGGACGAGCCTTATTTGTTTAGGTTGGGACCCGACCAAGTGCTAAGGAGATGCATACCCGAAGAGTAACAAGAAGATATCATTAGGAGTTGCCATGACTCACCATATGGAGGACATTATGGAGGAACCAAGATGGCATCCAAGATTCTACAATCCGGTTTCTATTGGCCTACGGTATTTAAAGACTCTTTTGATTACGTTTCTAAGTGTGATAGATGCCAAAGGCTCGGGAATATTTCTAGGAGACATGAGATGCCATTAAATACCATCCTAGAAGTAGAATTGTTTGATGTATGGGGAATAGATTTTATGGGCCCCTTTCCTTCTTCATACAATAATCGATATATTTTGCTTGCGGTTGATTATGTTTCCAAGTGGGTTGAAGCAATTGCTTCACCCAGTAATGATTCTAATGTGGTGTTAAGATTTTTGAAGAAATAGATATTCACTAGATTCGGTACACCACGAGCTATCATAAGTGATGAAGGGAGCCACTTTTGTAGCAAGCAAGTTGAGGCCTTGTTGAGCAAGTACGAAGTCAAGCACCTAATAGCCCTTGCTTATCACCCTCAAACAAACGGGCAAGCTGAAGTGTCCAACCAGGAGATAAAGAAAATTTTAGAGAAGACAGTGGGCACAACTCAAAAGGATTGGGCTAATAAGTTAGATGATGCACTATGGGCGTACCGAACGGCCTTCAAAACATTGATTGGAATGTCTCCTTATCGACTCGTGTTTGGAAAGGCATGCCACTTACCGGTGGAGCTAGAGCACAAGGCTTATTGGGCACTCAAAGCACTCAATTTTGACTTACAAAAGGCTGGTGAGAAGTGTCTTTTTCAATTACATGAATTGGAAGAATTTCGGATGCAAGCTTATGAAAATTCTCGGGTCTGCAAGGAAAAGACTAAGCGATGGCATGGTCAAAAGATCTTGGTAAGAGATTTTAAACCCAGTCAATTAGTGCTTTTATATAACTCTCGTTTGAGACTCTTTCTAGGAAAGTTGAAATCACGATGGTCGGGACCATTTCGGATTGTGGAGGTATTTCCTTATAGAGCGGTTGAGCTTCTAAATGAGAAGAACAATGAAATGTTCAAGGTGAATGGCCAAAGGGTGAAGATTTATTTAGGAGATCCACGAGAGAAGGAAGGATCCTCCATTAAACTTCAAGACGAGTAGAGAGCAGCAAAGTCGGGTCGGGACTTAAAACAAGGCGCTTCTTGGGAGGCAACCCAAGCAAAGAGTTTTTCTATCTTTCGTTCTCATTTATTTATCTATTTTTTTTATCTAGCACTTAAAACTAATACGTATTATTTTTAGGTATTTTATTTTTTAAAAAAAGGCCAGGCAGTCACGAGTAGATCGGCAAAATGCCAATGGGTCGTGACTTCTTGTTCAAAATAACCGCCCAGCTCGTTGGGTCGCAACCTCCAGTCATGACTCTCGGCCCAGTACCCTCATCAGAAAAGAACGACTGAAACTAGGGTTTGCAACATCCTCCTCCGGTTTCCCCAGTGACCAGAAAGCTTCATGGTAGTTTGGCACCACCATGACCCGAACCGTGCTACAGACATCTCCACGCAGGCAACCCATCGTGCCTTCTGCTTAGACTTGCCTTTGTTGCCTCTCCAGTTCAGCACCGCTGCATCCCTACCGATCCTAGTTTGTCTCCACGATCGTCGGCTTTCTTGCTCCCTTGTTGATCTGCTGCTGCTAGACTATATTGGGGGGCTTCATAGCAATCTCTCTGTTGCTGATCAACCGGTCTCAACCTCCAACACCTCTGATCGGTTGCTAGTCGAGCCCCCTGGGACAGTGATACCCTAGGTTGCTATCGATTTCAGAATCTGAGGCGATTCCTGCAATTCCTTCTTCGGACTCCCCTACAGCACCTTCAGCCGTCCCTGTTGTTGCACAACAATCAGCCACCAGAGGCTTCACAGCAGCCTCTCGACACAATTAGAACAGAGCTATCGTGGTGTAATCGGGATTCCAACTTCCTTATTCGGTTAATTCTTTCCCTTCTTCTTCCAGATTGCTGAATTGTTGGGTTGCTTACGCTAGATTACTATGCTGTCTGTGCTTGATTGCTTGCTTGCTTGTGTTGAAATATACAATTTCTATGTCCCTTAAACGAATGAGCTAAAGCTCGAGATAAGAGACCCGCTCCTAGCCATGATACTGATCGATTTGTAACAGCAGTTAGTGAAGAACTTTTTAATACCAAATTTAGTAATCGAGATGTGATACCAGAGAGAGGTTTTGCTCTTGATGATACCGCTGGGCTGAGGGAATTTAGACAGGATATCGATGCCATGGGGTGGGCTCAATTTTGCAAGCAACCTCTCTCAAGAGTTAGAAATATAGTGGGCGAACTCTATGCTAACATGAGTAAAATCAGGGAAGTTGGTGTTTTCATGCGTGGCATTTATGTGCAATTCACTATTGATGCAATTCGTGGTTTGATTGCCACACCTCGAGCCCCATTATTTTCTAAAGTTTGTCAAGATGTTAATCCGGATGATATACTTCAAGTTATAGGAAAACTGGGAGCTAGATGGGAAACTAGGACGGAAAATGCTCTTGTGATTACAAGAGACCAATTGAACTTTAGGGCTCGAGTGTGGCTTCTTTTTGTCTCCTCTAGTATTTTTCCTAATCTCAGTATGTCAAAGGTGCATTATTATTGGATTCTTGCTCTATATTATATTCTCACACGCAGGCGATTCGATGTGAGTGCAGTCATTTTCAACAATATCAATGAGAGGTTCTTTGAGCAGAAGGACAAATTGTGGTACCCGTCCCTAATTATTGAGCTATGTCAGCAAGCTAGAGTTCAAATGGATGACCACGCCAACAAATGCACTACCAAGGGACTGATTGATGGAGTAACAATTCGCCCAATGAGAGCCCGAGTTGATGAGCAACTTCCGAGAGCACAACAAGCCAGAGACGAAGAGGGCGGACCAGCTCATGCTCAATCTTATTACAACAGGCTGATTGAAAAGAACTACCGGTGTTCTCAACGCACCGAAAGGCACCTCCAAAGATTCATCGACTATCAAGTGCACTTCAACACCACATCGACAGAAAATCAAGCCCGCCTAGCCCATCAGATGAATGTGGAGTTGTTGCCATATAGGGAGGCCCCTACATTTCGTGATGAAGATCGTGAACAAGAGGAGGACAAGGGCGAGGAAGAGGAGGATTGATGCATCAGACATCTCACGCACACCACACAGCCAGACACGTTTTGTCCTCCTTCACTATTTCTATTTGCTTTCCATTGAGGGCAATGTGCAGTTCAAGTTCAGGGGGAGCAATTGTGTTTTGTGGCTGCTAGTTGATAATGTCATAGCTGCTATTTATGGGTTTTGGCTGGTTGAGTTGATGTTTCATGGCTGCTGTTGCTTTGATTTGATTTGATTTGATTGTTTATTCATCATCTAGATCAAATAGGTTGCATGCATTTAGGGTGCTGATATAGTTTTTAAGATTTCACACTTCATCGTAGCCATCTTGATAGGAGTATGGCATCAACAAATTAATCCACTCATGACGGATTGGTTAGCCTTTGTTCGGTGATGATAATTAGTGGCTTAAAATTTTTAAACTCGATCGGATTTGAGATTGCAACGTGCTTAGGATGTATTTTGAAAAAATTTGATCATGTCTGAACCCCATTATTTTCACGACACTCTTACTTTAGGGATAGCTTAAAATTGCCTTTGATGTTACTTGGTTTTGAGCTCACATGAGAGTAGGTAAGAACATAAACTTTGATATCCTACCAAAGAAAAAAAGAGAGAGAAAAAGAAATATTATGCATGAGCTAGCAAAGAAAAAATCTAATAGAATTGCATATGTGAGCTTAATTGAAAGATGTGCCAAGGCTCTGAGCACCACTATATGGGCTTGAGCAGTATTTAGTGCGAAAGCATATGCAATAGGGCCCGGCATGTGCTTGTGGTGGAAAAAATAGTCCATTAGTCGAAGCTTGAGGATAGATCCGTAGGGGTATTTTAAAACCTAATGCCTTGCCCCAACTGGGACGAGAGCCATTGATTGATTCCTCGTTACACGGGCCTAGCTATGGACATGACACCCAGAGTCGTGCACCACCAAAGAAAGAAAAAAGAGTGAGAAAGAAACGAGCGGAAATGCAAAAAGGCTATGTCTTTGTGAGTGTTCAAGTCTCTTGATTGTGTGCTTGACCAACTAAGTTTCAAATTGGGTGCTTGAACTTTTGTAAGAGTTTTGCACTAACACAACACGGGGTGAAGGCGGATTATTTTTTTTTGAAAATTTTGACATCACAAGTATGGAGCAATCAAATTGAAGGTTGAGTGGAAAATGAAGAGCCATTCCTAAGAACTCTCAGGGGCTAAAACTTTTTTTGATTGAGTGGAGAAATTTGTTGTGTGTTTTGTGTGCTTACTAGGAATCTAATTGTCTTACTCAAGGATGAGCAAGAATCTAGGTTTGGGGGTGTGTTAATTATATAAATATGCTTATTTGAACATATTTTGTGGCCTAGATTCCAGAATCTAATTTGGATTTTTTATTGATATAGGTGGTTATTGAAGGACCAACCGGGCCAAGAAAGTGGACCCCAACTCGTGGAGCCAAGCTGGACAGAAGTTGGAAAACAGAGGAAACAGAGGAGAGGTCATGACCCAAGGTCGCGACTCCCTAAAGCAGAAAGCTGAACAGAGTCATGGGTCGCGACTCAGGGTTGTGACCCCTCGTTGGCAGAGAAGATTTCGCAATTTTTGCAGAATATTAGATTTCCTGAAGATCCCGAAGCCCGATATGGAAGATATTCTGAGATATTAGAACACAAAAGAGTATATTTCACTTGACTTACTCTAGGAGAAACATAATATCTTGCATAATATATTTTTAGGATAGAGATATTTGGAGAATATTTTTAGGTAAGATGGAATATTTTATTCTCTATCCTTATAAAGTCTCGACCTAGCAGTATAAAGGGGAGGACCATCTTTCATATCAAATTTTATATATTCGTTTTGCTGCCAAGAAGAATTGGAGTCACTCACGGCTTCAAGGAAGGAAGAGGATCAACGTGCTTCAAGAAGATTTCAAGGATCGAGAGATCAGCTTCGAACCATTCCAAAGTTTTTCTTTCCTTTCTTTCCTTTTCTTAGTCATGGTGTATTCGAATCTTTTCTTGGTGTTTTCTATTAATTCCATCATGAACTGATTCCCTATTTCCTAGGTCGAGCAATGAAACTCCTTTTCTATTTTCTATGTTCTTCCCTTTCTTTTATATGTGATTGATTACATCGTGTTACTTATACTATTCTCGTCCTTAATGCTTTCTGATTGATTGGCCACCAATTAGATCGATTAGGAGATTCGATGAACTCGAGAGACGAAGTCGTAATCACGTCAGAGATAGTATAACTTAGGATAATTCACACCGAGAGGTCGGGATTATTTGTGAGAAGCATCGAAAGATTAGCCAATCACCCTAGGTATCCGAATTAGGGTTCAAACTCAATGGGTTTCTTAATATTAATTGCCTAGAGATAGAGTGATTAGTATCATCCTAGAAACACGTTCTTGTTAAACCGAGAGGTAGGCAAGGAGACAAAACCCTAGGATAGTAACACTGTAGTCAATTGCATATAGAGATCGGGATTGGATTTAGAAGTAGAATTGAGGGAAGCTGTGAGCCCTAGGTTCATTAAACTAATTAAATTTATTCTAATTGTTTTTGATTTACCTGTCATTAAATTCCTATCCAATTTCGAATTGCCTAGCTTGGTTTATTGCTTGGTTTTGATTGACTTAGATCCTCATGGGAATGATCTCGATATTCATCACTTTATTACTTGTGTGATACGTATACTTGCGTGCCTTTTTGGTTATCTATTTTTATCGCAACACAAGCCACAACAGTGATCGATCAGTGCTTGAGCAAGGCTGCTACCATGATCGAGCAAACCACAGCAGTGACCGATTAGTGCTTGAGCAAGGCTGCTACTGTGATCGAGCAAGCCACAACAGTGATCGAGCAAGCCACAATAGTGATCGAGCAAGGCAGCCACCGTGTTCGAGCAAGGTTGAAGCAGTGCTCAAGCAAGGCAGCTACCGAGCTGACGCAAGGCACTGTAGCAATCGAGCAACGCTTGACCAAGGCTGCTTCCATGATCGAGCAAGCCATAGTAGTGATTGAGTAGTGCCCGAGCAAAGCTGCTACCGTGCTGGAGCGGGGCTATTGCCGCGCTACCGTGGTACTGTAGTCGAGCAAGGCTGCTAACCGTGCTACTATGCTCGAGAAAGGCTGATACCGTGGTCGAGCAAGCCACGGCATTGCCCAGGCATTGCTGCTACTAGGCTGCCGCAAGGCATAGCAGTGATCGAGCAGTGCTGGAGCAAGGCTGTAACCGTGATCGAGCAAGCCACAACAATGATCGATCAGTGCTTGAGCAAGGTTTCTACCGTGATCAAGCAAGCCACAGCAATGGTCGATCAGTGCTTGGGCAAGGCTACTACCGTGATCGAGCAAACCACAATAGTGATTGAGTAGTGCTCGAGCAAGGCTGAAGCAGTGCTCCAGCAAGGCTGCTACCGAGCTGATGCAAGGCACGACAGCGATCGAGCAGCGCTTGACCAAGGCTGCTTCCGTGATCGAGCAAGCCACAGCGGTGATCAAGTAGTGCCTGAGCAAAGCTATTATCGTGATTGAGGAGTGCTCGACCAAGCCAGCAGCTGTGCTACCCCGCTGGAACGGGGCTGCTGCCGCGCTATCATGGTACCGTGGTCGAGCAAGGCTACTACCGTGCTACAGTGCATGAGCAAGGGCTGATACGTGGTCGAGCAAGCCACGGCATTGCTCAATGATTGCTGCTGCCAAGCTGAAGCAAGGCACGGTAGTTATCGAGCAGTGCTGGAGCAGGGCTGGTTCCATGATCGAGCAAGCCACCACAGTGATCAATCAGTGCTTGAGAAAGGCTGCTACCATGATCAAGCAAGCCACAGCAGTGACCGAGCAGTGCCCGAGCGAGGCTGCCAGCGTGATCGAGCAAGGCTGAAGCAGTGCCGAGCAAGGCTGTTGCCCAGCTGATGCAAGGCACGGCAGAGATCGAGCAGCATTTGACCAAGGCTGCTTCCGTGATCTAGCAAGCCACAGGAGTGATCTAGGAGTACCCGAGCAAAGCTATTACTGTGATTGAGCAGTGCTTGACCAAGGCGACAGCCACGCTACCGTGCTGGAACAGGGCTGCTGCCGCGCTACCGTGGTACCGTGGTCGAGCAAGGTTGCTACAGTGCTACCACGCTCGAGCAAGGTTGATACCGTGGTCGAGCAAGTTGCGACATTACTTAAGCATTGCTGCTACCAAGCTGCAGCAAGGCACGACTGTGATCGAGTAGTGCTTAAGCAAGGCTGCTACCGTGGTCGAGCAAGCCACCACAACGATCGATCGATCCTTGAGCAAGGCTGCTACAATGGTCGAGCAAGCCACAACCATGATCGATCAGTGCTTGAGCGAGGCTGCTACAGTGATCGAGCAAACAACAATAGTGATCGAGCAGTGCCCGAGCAAGGTAGCCACAGTGATCGAGCAAGGCTACTACCGAGCTGATGTAAGGCATGGCAGCGATCAAGCAGTGCATGACCAAGGCTGCTTCCATAATCGAGCAAGCCACTGCAGTGATCGAGCAGTGCTCGAGCAAAGCTGCTATCGTGGTCAAGCAATGCTCGACCAAGGTGGCAGCCTCGCTATCGTGGTATTGTGGTCGAGCAAGGCTGCTACCATGCTACAGTGCTCGAGTAAGGCTGATACGGTGGTCGAGGAAGCCACGACATTGCTCAAGCATTGCTCTTGCTGAGCTACAACAAGACTCGAAGTGATCGAGCAATGATTGAGCAAGGTTGCTACGGTGATCGAGCAAGCCACAACAGTGATCGATTAGTGCTTGAGCAAGGCTGCTACCGTGATCGAG